>VYZP01053972.1:0-12391 GCA_013400635.1 Hypocryptadius cinnamomeus
TCTAAGGCTAAACTTCTTACTAGAAGGTTTTTGGTTTTGTTTTTTGTGAGAGGAGAACAAGCATGGCAAGAGAGTGCTTTGGGGAAGATCACTTTAGATGCCCATTGATTCTCCATTCTTCCTGGTTAACAGCAAGAATGTGAATTCTAGCTGCCATATCCCAACAAGACACTGTAGCCCACTAAGTCAATTGTGAAAATTCTCTCTCTGTGTCTTCCTTTTGAAGCTCCTTCTAGAATTGTTTAGGTTGGAAAAAACTTCTGGGATGATCAAGTCATCCCAGACTTGGGAGGAGTCTAGGAGTCCTCCTACATTAGGTAAAAAAATATTTCCTTGGATTCTGCATTAAAATGTCTCTGCAAAATGGGGAAAGGTCAGGCAGTATTTATCTGCTACTGTGACTGTACACTTTTTATTCAAGATGAAACTAGTTTAGGAAAAGTGGTGAAAAACTCAGTCTGGGATACAGCAAAACCTGTTGATTAGTCAGTCTTCTGAAATGCAGGAGCATGTAGATATTCCAGGTGGGTAGATTCAGGGGAAAGAAAGGAACTTTCCATTTGTGTTCAATGTTTTTGTGATGTCTCAGAGACTGAGTGCCCTGCAGACTTGAAAGAGATACTTACAATAGCTTTTAGCTCTGTCATTCAGCACAGAGGCTGTCTAGCTGTGGAAAAACGTGAAGGTTTGTGCTGGCCTCTCTACTTTTTAGTGTCTTTTAGCAGGTTTCATTGAGTTGGGTGATTGTCAGATGCTGCTGGCAGCTATTCTGTGGGTTTTGTCCGCTTCAGTTGTGATAAAGAGAAGGAGTAAAATCTGTTCCAGACTACTTTTGTTACAGCGAGATAGCCAAACCTGAATGATTCTTGCAGAGCTTGCTGAAAAGCTGAAAAGTGTTTGTTCTTATGGACAGAAGTATTTTTCTCCGTTCGCATCAAAAAGGCTTTTGTCACAGGCACAGAAATTATTCATAGTTGTCTCAGTTATTATTATTGAGCACTAGAAAAATCTAGTAAAGAAGGGAAATAGCAAAAGGATGGTCTTCTTTGTGCTGACACATCTCTCATTAGGGAAGGATTGTCATAAAAGAGAATCCAGTCAGATAAATTCACGTTACAGACTAAATTTGTAACATAGTAGACATATAATGCATTTCAAAAGAGCTGGGGAAGCATGCTCATACAGTGCAAAAGGAAAAGTTTATTTATTTGGAACATGCTGGGAATCCGGATTGGTGATCATCAATCTAATACTTAACATCAACATTTCTGGTTGAATGGATTAATACAACTGTCTAATTAGATGAAGCACTGTAGAATTCCCTTCAGATGCACAATTTTTAACTAGGCAGAATATTGTCATTTAATTTTCCACACACAGCTACTTCCTGCTATACCAAACATTTCCACTGACACATGGTCACACTTAATACAACATGGAAATTTAATGAAAGAGCCTAGGGCAGGAAGCAGAAATAAATGCTTCACATAGCTGAGATCTAATTTGGGTAAGCAGGACATAATCACTCTTACTTGGCTAACTTTTCAACCAAATAAGTGAAAACAGTTCAGATTTAATTTAAGTCCAATTGAGAAGACATGATTTCTCGTGCCTTTTTCTTTTCATCCTGCAGGTACATCTCTAACATCTTCATCAACATTTTATTAAACAGTCAATTGGCTTAACAATTTGCATATTGCACTGAGTCTGGCTGGGATGGAGTTAACTTACTTCACAGCAGCTTGCATGGTGCCGTGCTTTGCATTTGTGGATAATGCAGTGTTGATAACATTGGATAAACCAATGTTTTTTCCTGTGGCTGAGCAATGCTTGAGCAGCATCAAGGGTTTTCCTCTAAACACCAGCATCCCCAAAGGCCAGTAAACTGGGTGAGAGTCAGAGGCTGGGAGGGAACACGTCTGGAACATCTCATCCAAACTCACCAAAGGGGTATCTGAGTTTCCTTCCTCCCCCTGAGATGGAAAAACCTTCTGATAAAAAAGAACAAAACACTTAAAAAATAGAAAATATATAATATTACTAAATGAAATCTTTTTGTCCAGACAAATCCTCAAAAGTGTTAAAGGCTCAGGCTGAAGAAAGAGTCACTCTTTCTCACTGCCTTTTGAAGGCAAACATAGCAGGGCTATCCCTCTAAAGAGATTCATTTGCTTTCTTAATGATTTTGCTGCCCAAAATCCAAGGATGAATAAATGTTGTACAAATTTTTGTACTATATGGGTAAAAAATGTAAGTGTGGAGAGAGATGAAAAAAAAATGGTGCACTTTGGTAAAGTTAGAAAACAGAAGCTCAAAATCCTGAAGAGTAGAAAATAATTTAAATTTTTAGAAGTCTTTTCACCTAGAAATCAGGAATTCCTGTTTAAAAGCAGACACCAAACTAATTTTAAATTTAAAGACTCTTCTAGTCAGAAAAAAATTTATGTTAAATTTTGTATTCATATTTAAAAAGTAAGAAATGGAGAAAAGCAAATATTGAATGACTAAGTCCTTGTTCAGCAATTAATATACAGAAAGTTTCAGTGAAAATATCAGCAATAGGCATATTTGGAGGCAAAGGACAGAGGTGCCAATTTCCTTTTTCTAAATTATTATTTTTGAGACAGATAAGGGTATTTCAAGAAAAATCCAGGAAGTATTGCCTCTCAGTTTTCTGGAGTTCAAACCAAAAATAATTCCAAATAGCACACTAGACCCATGGGAAAGAAAAGTTTGACCAAGATACAGAAATAAACAAGTGAAAGAGAAATAACATGATCTTATACTACTCTATACCAGGCTTCAACTTGTAGGTAGTTATAATTGTAGCTTTAATTAACAAAAACAGATATGCATGTATTCTTCAACATCCAGCATCTCATTTTCCCATTCCTACACACATCTGTTTTTAAAACATTTTGTAAAGCACTTACACTAGAACTACAGGGGAAAGGAATAAAAAAAAATAAATTAAAGAAAGTAAAAGAAGAGGCTTCAGGGCCCAAAAGTCATTTGTATGTCTCAACATGTTCCAGATCCTGAATCAAGGTACAACATTTTGAAGGATAGTAATGAGTAAGTAAGTTTTTTAATCTGAATAATCCATCTAAAATTATTCCACATTCTTCAACTCATAGTCAGTTTTAGTTATTTTTAGTTTGCATGTCCTGTGATTTCTAATCTGACTTTTTGTTCCCTGCAGGTAAAGCATACCAAAGAATAAGCAGAAATACCCATTGCCCTACAGCTAATAAAAGTCAGAGTATGTTCTAATTAAGAACTTAAGATGACTCATTATATAATCCACAGTATCCATAAATGTTGGGATCAAATGTGGATAAGGTTTTCAGAGCAAGATGTATGTAGACAATTTAGCCCTGCAGGAGACTACTAGAGCCAAGATGCCATGATTTACCAAGTGGATTTGTACTCTTTACAGCATGGCTAGAACTCTTCTCACTAACTTTTGGAAATGCTGCATGATCTTGTAATCACTTCATAACTTCCATTAGCTTTTGTTAACTACCAGGATAATGGTTCTTTGTTAAGTCTTCTAGTTAATTATCCCTATAAGACAACATATTTTGCTTTACAGTTAGATTTCAGCTGTATTTTCTTGAAGTCCAAGGGAGATTAAATTATGGAGTGAAACAAGGACATGGCACTGAAACACTGAAAAGTTCTTTCTCCTATGCAAAAAATTCAGAAGGGACTTGGAGAGGAATATTGTTTTATTTTACTTTCAGTAAGTGGCTTAAATTCAGTTCAATCCACAATTAAATTCTAAGCTGGATTGATGAAACCAAGAATTGTCTTCATGTTATAGCCACTACTGATTTTTAGGAATCAAAGTGTAAAAACCACAAATTGAAATCTGGCCGGTGTGCAACACTGCAATGTACAAAGTGTTTAATTTGTTGTAAAATGAAACAAAAGTCAATCTATGCTTAGAATTAAAAGTGAAAATTTGGGGACTTTTGTATCAGAATAAAAAAAAATATTGCTGTTAATATGAGTATGTTTTTGAACAACAATGCTAAAAAGTCCATAAAGCAGTGCCACCACTTTATCTCATATTATCTTGAAGCATTCTAGTTGAACTTGGGGACCTCTCTGTAGAGAAAATACTTTCTTAAGATTTTTGGCACAAGGCAGGTCAGATGATACAAATAGGGGAGCATCTGAGAAAACCAATCCTAACAACTCTAAAGTTAGTGTACTTCTTGAGAGATGATAGAGTAATAATTTGAGAAGTAATAGGGCATTTGAAGGCTCCACTATGATTAAAAAGAAGGTATGTTTTCTCTTCACCTGAAACTGTCTCTAGTGGTAGCAGTACGTGGATGCTAGTGCTGTAAATTATGAAAAACACAATGTATAGCAAGTCTTTTAAAGTATTTATGTTTATCATTACATTCATATATTATATCAACTTATATAGATCATGTATATCAACTTATATAGATCATGTTAGGCTTCAGGCTCCTTCTGAGACTTTTGGGCTCAGAAAAGCAGTTGAAAAACATAAGTTCTGTTCCACTTCTGTCTGACCCAGAAATGTCTTTCAATTCACTGCATCAGCATTTTTCTTCCTGATATACTTTGGATTGTCAGCTCCCCAAGGCAAGGACTATCTGGGATTTCTGTGCATGTAAACAGCAGAAGTTTCAGGCTCAGCTGAGGTGTTACATTTTCCCTGAACTTCTGGGGCTCTCATAAGGGCAGTGAGGGGGGAAAGCAGCTGTTCAGAAAAATTTCAAGGCTTCTATGAAGCCAGAATAATCCTGTTCCATGAATTCTCCTTAAAAAAATTAAAAAGCTCTCGCATTATGATAAATAATGCAGGAAGGGAGAACAGAGAAAGGTGCATATTTTGGCCACATAAGTAAGTTGGCTTCTACCCAAGCATCGTTGTATCATAAGCAAGTCTAATGCCACATGCAATTATCAAAGAGTTAGGGGCCTAAAGTCAGTTAAGAGATTTTTTACTAATCTTGCTACTAACAGTATAGCTATTACCACTATTGAGTAAGTCAAAGTAACAGAACATTGTGAGGAACCACAGAAGCAGATATCTGTAGTTGAGAGCAAGAAGAAAAAATTCCATCCAGAACCTCACGGATCTCTTAGTGTTGAAGGATCTTGGCACAGAGGGCTCACTGCAGGCGCACACTTACCTTGTCAATCTAAGTACACTTTTCCTAAAAGCCCAGAAAAGGGACATGGTTTGAAATCATAGGAGAAAATTCAGATACAGAAGAAAACCAAGTTAGCTTGAAAACGTTTTTCATGAATTAGCAGCAGCTATGATATTTACAAATGACATAACCAACTAATGATATTGCTTGTATATAATGTTTCCTAATCTCATATATTCACAAACCTAATCACCGTTATTCCCCTTGTGAGGTTTTTCAGGCAAACCAAACTAAAAATTGCTATTAAAAATTGCATTGATGTGAAAAGAACATAGTTTTACTCACAGTAATGACAAGGATTCATTTCATACCTGTACTAATATATATGACATTCTTTAACTTATGTCAGTTTAGGGAACAAATATTGGAAAAAAATTATTCTGTTTCACATTGCATACACAAAGTCTTCAAAGAAGTATCAGGCTTCTCGACCTAGTATAACTGAGAGTTGAGCTCAGCCCGATATTCAGGTATATATGTGGGGAAATTCAGAGAAACTGATCAGAAGGACAAAAGTAGGAATGCAGGGTTCCTTATGAAGTGCAATGCATGCTTCAGGTGCCCAGAACTTTAATGACTGGAAGACACAGAAAAACAAGATTAAGAGTCTAAACAAATGCACACTGATGAAAGCAGGAACTCAGATCTAAGTCCAGTTGACAAAAAGGAGAGTGCTTTTAAGAAACATTGATTTATCTTACAATATTCATAGAAGAAACACCATTTTATCTCTACCAAAAAAAAAAAAAAAAAGGAAAAGAAGAAGAGGGAAACACTTTTTACACTCAGCCTGAGATTATATTTTGTTTCAGTCAGATGCAGAATTCCTTTTTTGCTATACCATTAAGTTTCACTGTAAGAGATACCTTGGAAGAACAGCTCTTGCACATGCTCTTTGATATCCCTTTAAAATCAGGTATCTTGCAAGTGCTGCAAAGCAGAAATTCTTAAATGGTTCATACCAATTAAACCTAATATTTGTTAGAGAATCACAGACTACCCCAAGTGGGAAGGAACCCACAAGGATCATCAAAGTCCAGCTCCTGGCCCTATGCAAGACACCCCAAGAGTCACATGATGTGCCTGAAAGCACTGTCCAAACACTTCCTGAACTCTGTCAGGCTGTGACCACTTCCCTGGAGAGCCTGTTCCACTGCCCAGCACCTCTGGGTGAAGAACCTCTTCCTAATATCCAACCTATCCAACCTAATATCCAATCTTCCTAATATCCAACAGCTTCATGCTCTTGCACTTACCCTCATAAGGAAGCTATAAGACTACTTAATCTGTTTAATGTGTGGGTTTTTATTCCTAAGCAAAATCTTAAGTAATCAAAATTTACTTATACACCAGCAATCTAAATCAATGGCACCAACAGATGCTACAATCCAATCCAGTTTTGATATTGAGAAATTTGGTGTATGGTTTCTTTAAGGAATGAGGATAATATTCAAACTACCTCTGTTTACTGCGTAGATTCCAGCTGATTCCATCAAGCTAAATAAAATTGACCTTTTGGAAGTACAATGGAAAAATTATAGTCAAAACAACTATGGAGAAATAATTAGAATTTGAAGAATGGTGATAAACATGCTTACGAGGAAAATGCTATTTCTAGATGTCATCCAAAGTTGCAAAACTATTTTCCAGTACTGTGAACTAAAGAAAATGCAAAAGGTATTTTTTGAGAAAGAACTTAGGTGGGAGAAGAAAAAGGTTCAGTGAGCATCTAGTACTCTAGATTAAACAGCAGTGAGCTATTTGACATAAAACCTGGGAAGAAACCTTGCAGCTATGCTCAGCCATGGTATATGATGATACTTCTGGAGTATGACCCAACTGTTTATACTCTTAATTACTTTCTATCCCACTTAACAAGCATGTACCAGCAAAAGAGATAAATGTTTAAGACACTTCATACCACCTTTTCTTGATTGCCTTGTACAAGTTAAACATAAATCAGCTTGTCCAACAGTACTCATTCAAGGAAAGACCACAAAGGCAAATGTACAAGAAAAAAGGTATCTGATTATCTGTAATGAAGCAGGGCGGAAAAACCAGTCTAAATCTGTAAAAAACCTCTGCTGCAGGTAAAGTCATGTCCCATGCCAAGTGTTATGACAGTTTTCTGGCACTGTATTGTTTTACAAGAGTTAAGCAGATAATTTCTGTGCACGTCTGAATGGTGTTTTTCAAGAATTACAAAATTATAGATATTCTTGGGACACGCTACTTTGGTCTGATAAATGAGAGGAACCTCTAGATCTCAATTCAGTTAATCCATTCCTGTTATCTACAAATAATTGTTCTGGAAAATCTTTCCCTAAATGATGTACCATAGTATAGTTAGTTGGCCTGTATACTTATGGTAGGGCTAATCTTGCCAACTGCCTCCAACAAAACCACTGTTCTCTCAGGCTCAGAAAATGGAAAATTCCCTACTAATAACGAGCAACCATGGGAGAGATTCCCCTTGTCTTTTTCTAGGAGAATGAGATACAGCACAAAGACAACTGCTGTTAGCATTTTTGGTATGGTCATTCCATACAGAGTCATGTATCAGTGTGGTTGATCTTGATGGGATGCCAGGCCCCCACCGGAGCCACTCCAACACACCCCTTCCTTAACTGGATAGGGGGCAGAAAATACAACGAAAGGCTTTGAGATAAGGAACAGGAAGAAATCACCCACTAATTGCCATCACAGGCAAAACATGCTTGACTTGGGAAAACTAGTTTCATTTATTATCAATCACATCACAGCAGGGTATTGAGAAATTAAATTTTAAAACACCTTTCTTTCCCCCTGCCTTCTTTCCAGGCTCAACTTTACTACTGATTTTCTCTATCTCATCCCCCCAAGAGGCTCAGGGGGATAAAGAATGAGGGTTTGGTCAGTTCCTGACATTATCTCTTTCACTCCTCCTTCCACAGGGGTGGACTTTTCATACTCTTCCCCTACTCCAGCATGAGGTCCCTCCATGGGAAGCAGTCCTTCATGAACTGTATCAGCATGAGTCCTTCCACAGGCTGCAGTTCTTTATGTGCCTCTTCAGTGTGGGTCCTTTTCATAGTGTGCTGTCTTTTGTGAAAACCAGCGTTGGTGCTCCGTGGGCTTAGCAGTCCTGCCAGAAAACTTGTTTCAGCATGGACTCATCTTTCCATGAAGCCACAGCTCCTGCTCCAGGGGTCACAACCTCCTTCAGGCATCCACCGACTCCCTCAGATCCACCTGGTGTGGGGTCCTCCATGGTCTGCAGGTGGGTATCTGCTCCACCGTGGACCTCTGTGGGCCACAGGAGCACGGCTGACCCCTGTGGTCTCCATCACCAGCTTCAGGGGAATCTCAGCTCTGGTGCATGGGACACCTCATCCCTCTCCTGCACAGACCTTGGTGTCTCTGGGGGCTGCTTCTCTCATATTCTTCTTATCTGGCTGCAATTGCTGCTGCCCAGTTGGGTATTTTTCCCCATCTTTTAATCTCTTACCACAGAGGTGCTGCCACTGTCACTGACTATGAGACATAGGGGAGTCGTCTCGCAGCTTCTTACAGAAGGCATCCCTGCAGCCCCCCTGCTACCAAAATCTTGCTACACCCAACCAATACAACTGGATATCTAGAATACCTACCACTCTTTTCTTTACTTATTCTGCAATTAATCTAATCAATAAAAGCAGATGGATCTATGAAGTTCTTATTATGCAGTTTCTTGACAATAGCACATTCAGGGAGTAATTCTCAATTCTGCAGGCTGAGGGCACAATCTGACAAGCACGTGTATTCCTTAAGACAGGTTTCAGTTTTCACCAATATTCCTTTATCTGATCTGCCCTCTGAACTGCTGTAAGGGGGTTACAGGTATGCAGATAACTATCTCAAAACATTTTCAAAGAAGAAATTTCCCATAAAATAAGCCACTACAACAGGAATTTGACACAGATGACACAGCAGGAAGGAGCTAATTCCAGGCCTAGTGGACTCCAAGTTTTGGTTAGCAAAAATTCCCACTGTGGCAAACTGTGGGCAAGGAAGCAAGTGCTTATACACTTGCCATCTCAAGTTATGGGAATGGCATCCGTGAAGAGCTGAGACTTGGACTGTATAAAAGTGGTACTTCCAGAAGAAAGGCTCAGGCACCCCCACCTCTGGGAAGACCAAGGTGAAGAAAGACCAGCAGGCTGCCACAGGAATCCATATAGTGGTGATATCTTTACTTAATATCTCTCTCTTTCTCTTCTCCTCCTTGCCACCACTTCCTAGTTCTGTCTCGCTACCTCACATTTACTGTTAAATAAAACCTGTACTGTTGGTTTTGCCATATGGTCTTGTTTGCACCTTAATTCAGGCAAAGGCATATCTTATAATCAGATCACAACTGCATATTGCAAATGTAATAGTTTTCTCCACCAGCCTGTAAATCCATTATTGAATGGCCATGCATTAGCATGTTCTCACCCCTTAACCATCGGCCTCACCACCAGGCACATTTACATCATATTCACTGCATATTCACTTTTCTAGGTATTCCTTCAGGCCATTGACCACCTTTTGGAATTTCATCATCTGTGCTGAAGTTCCACTTAAATCAGCCAGAAAACTATCACTGAATTTCTGATATCCATTATTTAAGTAATTTAAAACTAGCTGGGTAAAACATTTGGCATTATGCTGAAGAAAGGTACTAAAGAATTTAATTTCCAGCTATGGAAGTGGGAGTGATAAGATAAACTAATGTAGCCTCTCCATGCCCAATATCCATAGTTTCTTGATAATTAAGGCTCTAAAAGGATTAATTAAGACAGCTTCTTCTCAGCATCACTTGATTTTTTTTGGTTTATTTGTTTTGGTTTTTTTTTTTAACATTTAGACTATTAATTTCTCAGTATGATGGCACATTTTTAAAATACTTCACATTAACAGCAGTCTTTTTTTACTGCATCTATCTTCATTAATCTCCATTACTATCTGGTTATATGTCTCTAAAGCACTCAGCCCCTCTGCAGCTCAGAGGGCAATTCACACCATATATAATTTCACACAGTCAGTTATGACATTGCATTTCTCAAGAGAGAGTGAAAGGGAAAAAGATTCCTGCAGTGAGATTTTCACTTGAATCCCTTTCTGAATATGCAACAGCAACCAACACACAGTAAATCCATCATCTGGGAGTCAGACTTCTTTGTACAGACTGTATTCACAAATGTATATAAATGTATATTTACATAAAGGAAAAAAAGACTCCAACAACTATGATAACATTATATTTGAAAACAAAACCAGTATTAAATATTGTTTTTAAAGAACACTTGATACTAAATGGAATTTTCATTTTATGGCTTTGAAAGTTTGGAAAAAAAAAATTTTAAACATTACCCCCAAATATTTTTCAAGCATAGGTCTGCAACCTTCCAACTTGCTCTTCCCTTGAATTGTTACTGTTAAATGTCTTCAGTCTTTTTATGTATAGCACTTCTCATTAGAAATATTACTCTTAATAGAGCTGTAGAGCAATGTCTTTTAGACAACAGAAACTAGTTTTTGACCTTGTAACGTTTTGTATATGGTGATAAAATCAATTGAACATTTCAGATTGAATTGATTGTTATTGTTTAAGAAATTATGCACCAGCATTGATATTTCAGTTGTGAAGGTTGTATTTATCCTTTTCTTTATAAAATCACCTTAAAAGTTATTGTAATAAAATGTGTGAAACTGAAAAACTATTGTAATAAAGATTGCGAACAATCTGAAACAGGTTCATTTTATTGACTTGTTTATCTAAAAAATTACAAATGTGGAAAACAACCCCAGTTACTCAGAAATGGATCAGCATAATTTTGTAATATGACATTAGAGGTTGAAATAAGTCTTTCGTATTTTTTGTTGCTTTCTGATTTCTTCTCCTTCCATTAAGTCAAATATTTCCACTGTAAAGACAGAATTTTTGTGCTGGACTGATATAGAGTGTTGGCCACTATTTTAGTCCTCATCACAAGACAAACCATCCATCAGACCTAGGATAGTCATTAGTTTAAGTTACACTCAAGTCAGAAGGCAGAAAGTTATACATCTATTCCACAACATCCAGAAATTTAAAAATACATTTAAAAAAAAGTTTAGTGGGGTAGTCTTAGCAGATTATTTTTGCAAGATAAATAGAAAACATAACACAAGTAAGATACATAGTAATGTTGCTAACTATCAAAGAAATGAGGCTTTGGAATAACCTTGCACTTAAAGCAGCAGAGAACACAATGTAAATAGAATTTTGATGAGTACTGAAAGGTTTATAACCTGAATAAAAGAATGATGTCTTCTGCCATAGTGGGTATGTTCCATTAATTTATTTATTTCTGTTTTACCTCTTTGTTATCTTCATGCACTAAATTTGAAGATAGTTTGCTCAAAAGAAAATGGCATTTTGGCATGTAAATACGTCATAGAAGAATTTTTAGTTGCTTAATGAGGGAAAAAATATGGTTGTTGGTTGTTCTGATGGTTGTTCTCCTATGTGAGGTCATTTTCCATTGCAGGTAAATTAGTACAGAATCATACAGAAAATGGTGATTTCTTTTGTTCATATTGTAGTTATCCTGAAGAACAAAAACAGTGAAGCCTTCAGTTTCTAGGTACTGGTGAATACCTAGATATGACAGCCTGCAAGACAACTAAATTCCTGATGCAATCTTGTGATTTTAAGCAATTTATAACTAGACTGCTAATTATCTCTCAGACCTTCCTGTACTTTCATGGTTTTCTTCCTACTGTACCTTCTGTAGACAGCAAAGTTTTGTTCCCATGACTATCTTGGACACTGTTATTTACATTCAAAACAATTCTTGTTGAATAGTATTTATACCTGAGGGCATGCCAGCTAGCCAAAAGGACCATGACAGAAATTTGCCAAGAGGAATGTCTTTCCCAGGAAGGCAGAACCCTGTGGGGTGCAGGCTGGGGCTCTGGGGGATGACCCCAGAATGGCCAGCCATGCACATGGGCAGCAATGGGGGACAGCATTGTCTGGGCAGATGGGTACAGGACAGCCCCAGAGCCTGGGAAGGGATTTGTCCCCCTCTACATCAGATCACATCATGAATATCACCCTGCATACAGGGAAGACATCTGCAAGCTGGCTGGAGATAAGTGGGGACGGAGCCTTTGCCCTGTGAGGAGAGGCTGTGAGATAATTAGCA
>VYZP01053974.1:0-24159 GCA_013400635.1 Hypocryptadius cinnamomeus
CAGAGGGTGTCCCTGTGTCTGCTGGAGATCCCTGCTCAGCTCACATCAATCCCTGCAGCGCTGACCTTTGCAGTGGGACTGTGGGAATCCGAGGTGGGCAGGAAGGCTTGGTACAAGGCACCATCTCCAGTGCCCAGAGCCCCCAAAAGACACTGGCGGCCCTTCAGCAATGTCTCAAAGCCTCACAGGATCTCTGACATCCTCTCCAGCTGGTGCATCCCACAGCACAGGTAGGGCTGGGCACACCACACGCTTCCTCCAGCTGACCCACCCATTTCCTATTTTCTGCAGACATGACAACTAGTGAGTTAATCCTGCAGGCCATAAACTAAGCTGTATTAGCAGACACCATCTGTCCTTTTTCATTTGCTGATGCACGACCTATTTTGCTGTGTAGTGGAGCAGGCACTGCAGTTTTGGGGCTTGCATGTTGCAGTGTCCCTGTTGCCAAGGCATAATCCACTGCTCACAGGGACCTGCTAGTGGGAGAAAGCTCCAGTGAACTGAGCACCACTGGGACCTGCTGCCATGGGCAGGTGGTGGATGAAGCCTGTGCCCCTGGCTGCCTGGCCTCCAAGGAGGTTTGGGCTTCAATCCCACAAAGCACCTGGGGAAGGAGAGGTCTCAGCAGAACTTCCAAGGACAAGAGCATGACTGCCCTCAGCAGGGTCTTCTGAAGCCCCTTCAGCAATGGCCACATCCACATTCCCTCATTTGTCAGGAGGTCGTGGAGAGACCTGAATTCTCATCCCAAAGTGGGGTTTATGGGAACAGGCTCAGCACTCCAGCCACGCTGCTCTGGCCTGGGGTAATTCCTGTGCTTTACAGAGCTGAGCAATAGCAATCCCACCAGGATAGGGAAAGACAGGAAGAGAACTCTTCCTTTATCCCTCTAGTCATGTCTTGGAGCAGTGTGGTGACCCTTGTCTGGGTACCGAAGTACAGACATTGTGAAAGGTCATAAAACCATCAGGATTTTCCAAGCCAGTTATTATTTGACTTTACCAACTCTTGAGGCAATTCCAAAGGTTAGTGCCTTGTCGAAAGAAGCCTCCTGAATTTACCAACTTTCAATTTTACTCAGTGCTGGTGGCAGGAATTTTCCCTGAGTTCTGAAACAAAAAGCCAGGAAATTCTGTGGATGTGTGCTAAGGAGTCAGGAGGGAGCTGAGTGTGGGGCTGGGTGCTAACACACTCATCTGTTCCTCAGAGCCAGCATGATCAATAGTCACTGGCCTCTGGACTCCCAAAATCAGCCAGAGAATTTTCAGCTTCCTGCCTCACTGCACAAAAGTGGAAGAGAGAGTGGAAGGAATTATTCAGACTGACCTTGGCCTTAGCCAGGCCACTCCTCTCTGACTTTGCTCAGTTGCATTATTTGGGTTTTCCAAAGGACTCCCAATCTCCTGGCTAGGATGTGGCCCAAACCCACCCCCTTCTGTGCCATCAGTGTCCTCTGAGTATCCAGCACTGCCAGAAAGCTGGCCTGGAGTCATTCCCCTTTCCTGCTAGTCCAGCTCTTTTCTCTTAGAAAGTGGCTTAAGCTCTGAACCCTGGGGTTTTCTCCACTGAAATCTCTGGTAACTCCTGCACAGTCTCACTGCCTGCAGAGGCGTTTGACCCCTCTGCTGAGCTCTGTACCCTCAGCTTCCAGCAGCTTCCTGCTGTCTCCTTCCTGCCTTCCCTAAGCTTTGCCCAGTGTTCCTTTGTGCTGTGGACACTCTGCATCAGATATGACAAGAAATAATGTTCCACAACGTGTCTTGGTGTTCCTGCAAGCTGTGACCCCCACCCTGCACTGGGAAAAGGAGAGCTGGTGTCAGGATCTCTGTGCTAGGCACAGACTGAGAGTTTGGGGTGCAAATCCCCACTGCGTGAGACTGATCCCAATTTTTCTTCTTTCTCTCTTTGAGCTTTGGGAGGAAGACTGGCTCAAGAATTGTATTGATCTCAGTCCAGGAACAAACATTCCCCTTCCACAGGCCACAGCCTCTCTCTCCTGCGTGTCATGTGAGGAAGAGGAGCAGGGAAGGGCAGTGCTTTGCCAAGACTAGAACGTACCCAAAACTGTGACTGCTGTCAGGAGGTGAGAAGAGGAAGAAAGAGCCCATGTGGTCAGCTCTGGAAAGGGCAGTTCCTGCTGAGAACTGCCTGGGGAACATTCCCATTTTCATAACCAGCAACAGCTGTGAAAAGGGGAAAGAACAGTGATTCTGGACCCTGCCAGCAGCACCTCTTGCCTGCAGCCGGGCTGGGGGAGCAGAGAGCTCCCAGCACAGCCCTCTGGCCCCACAGCAAGGAAAACGTGTGTCATTTTCCAGAGGGCTGAGCCAGCATTAACCAGGTGGGGAATGTGTGAGCTTCTCACTCTGAGCATGTGCTTGCTCAGGGTTCCCTTGTCTCAGCTGAGATCTTTCCCCAGTCTGACCCTTGGCTGCCAGGCCCCTGCCCCCAGCTCGGTCCAGGGCTGTTCCCCCCTGTGCTCTGTTCTCTGCAGCACAACGAGGTGGGCAAAGGGAGAGGGGGGCTGTAGTTTGTCCTTCATTCCTGGGCTGGCATGGAAAGGCAAATGGAGTTTGTTCTGCTGGGTTTTGCTGCTGACCCACGCCTTCCTTCCCCCAACCTGATGCAGTGACCACAAGCCCATTCTCTCTAACTTCGAGCACAACCCACCTTTACCACAACCAGGAAATTCCTTTTCTCCCTCCCTCCCTCCCTCCCTCAGCCCTTTACCACCATGAGAAACAGTCATCCCTCTCTGGGGCTTGTCATCTGTGGGCTGTCTTAACCAGTGTTGGAGCAAACTGCCCCCTGTGCTGCCTCAGGCTGGGCTGTGCACAGCAGAAAATTGAGTAGGAGTTTTCTGGGGCGATCAGTGTGCACTGGGACCTCAAATGCTTCTCTGAAATCAGGCCCTGCTGTTGCTCCAGAGCATCCTTCTAACAGGGAGGCAGCAGCCTCTCATCTGCCCAGCCCTGCCATCTCTGATCCGGGCTGCCATCCCTTTTCCCCTGAGCACCAGGAAAAGTCCAGTGCCTGACACTGAAACAGCAGTAGCTGCCAAGAGCCTCTCAGCTGCCCCTGAGTTACAGAATCCCTCCCTGCAGTCTCTCAGGAGGAGCTGTCAGCAAAAACAGCCCTATTTAACCAAAGCAGCGACAGCCTAGCTTTACATGGCCTCCCTCTGCCTTTCCCTGCTCCCCTGGAATCAGGCATTCTTTGGGAAAAGCCTCTCAAGGCAGCACCAGCTCCTGTGCTTCACCCTAGATGTGAAACTCAGCCTCAGCAGCATGCACGTAGCTCTGGGTGCTGCTCCAGCTATTTCCTCCCCCCTTCCATGGATCTCCTGCAGGATTCCCAGCCCAGTACCCAGGGGTGCTCCCCATCCCCAGAACGGTGCCCTCAGCATGGGATGGGCAGCGAAATCGCAGCTGGAAAATCTGGCAGTGGACGTGGAGCAGAGCCCTGTCCCCGGGCTGAGGACCAAGAATGCCTCTTTCCCATCCAACACGCCAAGGCTCTGAGCCCTGCCAAACCCCAGTGTTTGTTCCTGCCTTTGGCAAGCGAGGGATGGCAACAAAAGCATGTGCGAGGCAGAAGGAGTTCAGTGAAGGAGGGAAGTGGGTTTCTCTTGGGTCTCTGTGACCTTTTCTGGTTTGGAAAGAACAGAGATGTGCAGAGATGCTCACAATGCACAGCAAGGCTGTTTCCACTGCCCCAGCAGCAGAACAAACCTCGTGGCCTCCATCACACACAGGAAATTGGAGCCCAGAGCCACAGCCCAGCCTTTGGCTGCTGGGGTGGAACCAGAAATTCAGCTCCTGGGAGTTGGTGCCTTTGCCTGTTTGCAAGGAAAATTTATGTGCAGCCATGGAACCTCACTATGTGCCTTGTCTTCCAGCCCTGGTTCTCTGGGATACAGCTCCTTCTGTGGGATGGGAACAGTTTTTCTTCAGCTAGCAGCAGCTGAGCCAAGTTGTTTTGGAGTCCATGGACTGGGAGTTATGTCAGCAGTGCCCTTGGCCATGAGGATCCCATTGACTCTCACCTCTCTCCTTGGAGAAGCAAGCACAGAGAAGGAGCTGTTGGGGCAGCTGATGTTTGGGCTGATTTTGGGAGTCCAGAGGTCAGTGACCATTCAGTCTCAGCCAAGAAAAGGGCTGAGACTGAAGAGTCCAATGACTCCAGCGATTTCTCCGTGTGCTTCCAGCCCTTACAGCTCAACCTCAGAGAGAAAAAGTGGTGCTGGCAGGAGGAAAGAAGAGGAGTGGGGTTCTGTGCAGGTAAATCAGGAATGCACCTCGATCCTTCGACAGCTGAGAGTCAGGAGCAGGTTTATAGCAAAGACAGAAAAGCTGATTTGGCCAAAGGGATAATATTTTTGTTGGGAACCAGAGAATTATTGATTACTCAAGTAACCTCAACTATTTAACAAGCAGCTACCTCAGCAGAAAGAAGTTTCAGCCCGGCTTTAGGGAGAGGATTGAGGGGTCTCCAGGGTGGCCAGGCAACAGTGGGAATGTGTATTCCCACTCTTCTTGACTCTCCTTGCTGCACTGCTGCCCTGCCTGCTCGCAGTAGCACCAGATAAGGAGTGAAAACAAACACCAGGTAGGTGCCTGTGAGTGCCCCTAAGGGCAAAACGTTCCCTGCAGCGGAGTCATGGCCAAGATAGACTGTGAAATAGGCAGGATTAAAATGTCTCACAGGACCTGGCTCAGCTCCCAGGGCCTTCTCTGGACACTGGCACAAAGGCAGCTCCTCCTGATGCTCCAGGTCTCTGCAGAGGCTCACAGATCTGTAGCACTTTTCCCAGGAGGGAGCACAAGTTCCCAGTTAATGTATTTCTGTATTATGGTGTGCCTGGCAGTGACAGCCTGTGGTGGGGGCTGAACACACAGGTGACAGAGCATGGTTGTGGGGACAGGGTCACATCAAGGCACCAGGAGCATGTCAGAGCCTCAGCTGCTGCATCTGATGTGCAGATGCCAGGCTTTGTAATATTCACATGATGATGCCTTTTGCAGTGTAGGCAAGTATGGGGGAAAGCAGAGAGCCGGCTGAGCCACGGAGAAGGTCAAGGACTAGGAGGAGGTGACTTGGCCTTTCTGTTTGTGAGAGGTCCTGGTGCCATTCCTGCACTGAATTTTGAATAACCTTGAAAAAAAATCAAGTTGGAACATGACTTTGAAGCAGTCCTGCTGCTGGTCATGCAGAACCACAACCTGGGGAATGAAACTGCAGAACAGCAGTGTTAACTCCTCCCTGCACCCTTCCCAAACTGGCCCTGGGAGCCCAGCTCAGGCTGTGCCCAGTGAGGTCCCCCTTGGGGCACAGGGGCCCATCCCGAGCTGGCTCCCTCCCAGCACAGCTGCCCTGGGCAGAGCTGAGGGCTGGCACGGAGCAGCTGATGGGCCCTCCCCTCCCTGCCTATCCATGCCAGAGGCTTGGAATGCAGCTGGCCTTGCAGCCACCTGGGTGACAGCACTGCCTGTCACCCTCCAAGCATGGGGCTCCCACCCCTTGCTCCCAGAGAAGCCCTGCAGAGCAGCACAAGCTGTTGCTGTTGGTAGTTTCCATCCCATAAGCAGCAGTATGGCCACCTGGGCCACTCCCAAGTGGTCCCAGTAGACCCAGCATGTGTGCCTTGGTGGGAAGGGATTGTGTATCACACAGCAATTGCTTCCCTAATTAAAGCATATTTATGCTTCTTGTTGCAATTACACTCTCAAGCACTCCTGGCTGCATTTCTCCGTGGCCCCACTGGGTCACAGTCCCCAGCCCTTTAAATGCCTCGGGAAATGTGTTGGTTCAACAAAATGGTCGTGACAGGAGCATTGGCCTCTCCCTGTTCTTGGATTTCAAGCAAGGTTTCTACTTTGTGCCTCTTCCATCTCCACTCCCATACTGGTTTCTGACACCCACCAGGGTCACCAACACTGGGCTTTTGACCCCAGATGGGTTTTCCTCAGTCAGATACACACTGACAATCCTGATAGGCCAGAATCAGGTCAGCACAGATGTGTGGGTGCTCACAAACTCATTTTCTAGTTTGCTAAGGCTGTGTAGTGTAGGTGTAGAGTCCTTACACCCCGCTGCTGTGGGATCATACCTGGGAACCCACAAGCAGCAAGGAACCAGCCCAACTCCTGGATTAAGAAAAAGATGAAATTCTCCCCAGGAGCACGGGCCAGCACAGCACACAGGTAGTGCTGGGCTGCTGCTGGGCAGAGGTGACTGTCACCCTTACTCCCTCTGCTAACAAAACAGATCCCGTTATGCAACCCTTGTGCTAAAAGGCAACACGACACCCAGAGAGGCTTCAAGGACTTCGTTGTTTTGCCTTCCAGGTCTGCAATCCCCAGGATCCACATCCAGAGAGCTCCTGGCAGTACCCATGCACCTGGCTGCCTTCCCCAGAACTATTGCACAGGCAGGGGAAGTGCTGAGGCTGCTGGGGATGTGCAGTTTAGGATTCCCACCACAAACACGCTGCTGGGCTCAGTCCCAGTGCACCAGCTCTGCTCACAGCCTCCTCTAAGATAGATGCAGCTCAGGGGATGGAGTCTCAAACTTCTGATTAATTTCATCAATGATCTGTGTTCTAATCCTTAGGGAGAACTCTGCTCCCCTTCTCCAGCCAGGGACCAGGGCTGCTCTCCAGTTCCTTTATCCTGTTCTGGAAGTGCAGGTACTCCTGGCTCTTCCCAGTACAGCACCAGTGACACACACACTGCTATCCTGGGGGGAAGCATCTGCACCAGTTTCTGCACCAGCCAGCTGGGCTCTGACCTGCTCTCACTGTCCCACCGCCAAGCCCTGCTGTGCCAGGCTGTTCAGGCATTGTATAATATTCCCGCTGCCCAGGAGCCATCCCCCAGCACCACATCACCCCGAGAGATGCCGAGGCAGGCGCTGATCCCACAGCAGCTCGCGGAGCCCCCCCTGCCCCGCTGCCCCCGGGCATCCCTTACCTGTCCCCGGAGCCCACTCCCGGTGCCGCGCTCTCCCCTCCGCAGTCTCCGCGCTCTCTCTTTCCCACTCCCCTTCCCTCTGCGCCACCTCCCCGCGTGATGTCAGCGCAGCCCGGCCCCCGCAGCCTCCCCAGCGCACCCTCCACGCCACGCAGCCGCCCATCGCATCCCGCTGCTGCTGCTGCTTCCCTGCCCAGCGTTGCCACAGCGACAGCAGGGGAATCCCATCCTCTGCTCCTCCACCTCCCAGGGCCTCGCTTGGTATCACCCACTGCAGCTCTTCCCAAAGAGACCGCGGGAAGGACAGGGCGACAGCAGGGGACAGCAGCAGGGAGCGGCCAGTGATGGCCTTGTGGCTCAACAAACCTGGAAGGGGAGGGAAGGGAGAGCAGAGGGAGCCCGGGGAAGCAGGCTTAGAGCAAACAGGCTCTAACCCTACCCGCAGCAGTTCCACCCGTGTCCCCTGAGCTCTTCCCACCTTCCCACTTCCTCCATTGCTCGCTCCCAGGCAGTTCTTTGTTCCTCAGCCCCACGTGCTTGCTCCTTCAGGGCTGTGCACATGAGCACCGTGATGGCACCAAGTCCCCACAGACATCTCTGCAGCAGCTTCTCCTCGCCCCCACATCAAGGTCAGAGATCAGGTTATTGATCAGAAACTTAAGCCCAGCTCTAAACCAGACCATCAGGAGTCGGTGGGCTCATTACCACTAACCACAAATCCACAGTGAAAGGTTTTCCTGCAATCCCTGTCGCCAATGGTTTCATTGGGAAGGGAAAAGGGCAGATACATTTTTAGGACTGCAGCACATTTTTAATGGAAAGAGATGGCCCAGGGCTTTCATCCCTCCCCCCATTCAAGATGCTGTTTCTTTTCAGCAGAAATATTGCTGCATTAGAGAACAGGTCACTTCCTCTATCAGTGAGAATTCAGTGTCCTATTTGATGCTGGTCCTTGTGCTATAAATAGGAATTTTCCCCTTTTATAGTTGCTGAATAATTGTGTGTATGAAATATGAACAGTTTTCAAAAGAGTGCCTGATAAGCAGCTTGCTGGAACGAAATGGTTGAGCAGAAGGAATTTACAGCACCTGCAGAGCATCGTGTGCTGTGGAAAACATTCAAGGTCAGCCTGAGAGAGACAGGTCACAGCACAGATCCAGCTCCAGAGGAGCCAGGCTTGAGCTCACAGACTCCCCACTGCAGCCTCCCCACAGCTCCCCAACAATCCATTTCATGCTCCACACTCAGGTAAGGATCAAACAGAGGCAGCCCAGCTCAGAGGAGCCAAGACTCCTCCATCCCACAGACCAGAAAGCCAGGAGGAGGAGGCAGAACAGGTTTTTAAAACAACAGCAGGCAAAGAGCAGAGGACACAATCCCAGACAAGGAGGAAGAGCACAGTTTAACATCCACCATCAAAAGGAACAAGGGAAGAACACCACAAAGGCCAGAGGCACAAGAATGGTAATGGGAGGTTCAGAGAGGTAATGAAAACACCTGAGCACAGACAGAATGGCGGAGGAGCAGGAGAGCCCAGTTATCCTGGAAAACCAATAATTTCTGCAGGAAATGGGTACAAGCAGCCCAACCCTTTCTGATGCCTGAACACATGCAGGGCTGCAAGAATCATGGATAAACAACAAACCTCCATCAGTCCATCAGGAACAGCCTCCTCTGGGATACCACAGAGGGTCAGAGTCCCTGTGGGGGCAGGAGACAGGGAGGCCAGGAAATGCTCTCATTCCCTGCATTAGGACAGAATTTTCCATGTGAATTTAGAGAGAGGAAAGGATGTAGCAAAGTATGAAAGGCAGAAACAGAAGACACAATAATGTGGCTTCCAGTTGCTGCAGGAGAGAAGGAAATAACATCAGCTCCTCCACACACTGGAGATTCAAAGGGAGGGGGAAAAAAAGGGATTACATCAGTTAAAATGCTGCAAGGAGCTCTGGACAGAGAGGATACACAGGGGCTCGGTGCTTTCAGCCTCACACAGGAAGAAACAGGAGAGAGAACCAGCAAAAAACCACCATTGCTATGGTGATCTAAAGCATTGGACACACTCAGCAAGAAGAGATAAAAGGAATTACAAGCCACATTTCCAGCTGCACAGAACATCCTTGAGATAGGATCAGGCCCCAGGATCCACCCAGCTCAATTGTTAGTTGATGCTGTCATCTGCCTCCTCATCCTCCACGCTGTCTGCAGGTCAAAGAGGACACAGCACCAGATACAAATGTAAAGGGGTTATTTTATTATTGATTCAGAGGTTAGACAAGGCACCATTTGATCTAAAAAGAAATGCAAAAAAACCCCCCCCAATTAAGTGTTATTTTTGCAGGCAATTAAGAAAAGTCTCTTTTGCATTTCTTCAGCATTGTGTGAATTCCAGCTTGGTCATGATCACAGAAAAGCCACCCCATTCCCAAGTAAGGCAGGTTTGGACTAGAGCCACAGCCCCTCTGTTCAGCAGCAGAGAATCCTTGAGAAGTCTTTATGCCAGGGTTTAGGAATGCAGCAGAACAAGAAAAACAGAACTTCCAGGAAAAGACCATGGCATCTCTTTTTCCTTTCCATTTCACACATGGTGAATCATTTGTTCGTTTTGGTCCTCGCTGATAGGAAACAACTTTAGAAAAAAATCACAGCAAACCTTTCAGTGGCCTCAGAGTACCAAGAGCCCATGAGACAAGCCCTGAAAGTCCTGGAGAAGCCTGGAGAAACATCTAGCCCTGCCCTCCAACAGGTCAAGGACCTGCAGCTGATCACTGAGAGATGTTTCCCTCTCCACAATTGTTTTGCCTCCACAAACATGATTTCTAAGGAGAAGGCCGCCTCCTCTTCACAATGATTCTGCCAAATAAGAAATCCAACCAAAACCCAACCAAATCAGCCCCCCAACCCCTTGTTTACCACCTCCTTCCCCCCCTCCCAGCAATCATACCCCCCTCCCAGCTGCCCTCCCTGCACCCAGGGAAGGGCTGCAATGGGTGATGTAGCAGAGTGTGCAGCGTTTGGTGGTGTCTCATCTGCTTGATGGAGTCACTCAGCTGGAATAAATGGGAACAGAGAGAAAAAAAATATTTAGGGAAAAACAAACAAACAAAATTAAGCATGGTTTATGGTAAATAAAAAAAAAAAGGCTGGTGAGCTGGATGTGCAGAGAGCACAAGGGAGGAAAGGAATGAAGAGTGGGGGAACATCTTGCTCTTGCTGTAGAGTAAAACCTTGACCAAATCCAGGAATGCCAACTGGCTGGGAACCCTTCCCAGAGTGTAGGGGGCTGCAGCTCTCCCTTTGGCTCTCAAAATAAAAGCTGCTTCCACACGACTTCTTTAGTCACCAAGATGCCAGGGCAGCTGTAACCCACACAGTTTCCCACTCCCTGGGGCACAGCAGTCCTATCCTAAATGCTATCCCAACCTCCCAGCACACCAACTCCAGGTTATCCTTCCACAGGAAACCCAGAGACAGAGCAAGGGCTGTCTGGGAGTCCCAGGGGACAACAGGCTGCTGGCAAAACCAGCCCTGTTTACTGTCAGAGCCTTTCTCCTCAGTCACATGCTTTCTAGAGCAACAAGTCCACTGCTTTTGGTTCCCAGTTTGCTGGAAGGGAAGAGGTTCTGTCCCTGGAAAGGATGTGTGAGGACAGAGAGGGGATTGTCAGGCAAAAGAGAAATTATCAAGGAAAAGAGCAAGGGATTCCTGAGGATTAAACATCTGCTCTGGCCACAGAGCTCACAGCAGCTCAGTGCACAGGATGGAGTGGGCCATCCCGAGAGAAAGAGAGAGGAGGATACTCAGTAACATTCAATCAGTAAACACACATGGAATGCCAAAGGACAAAGTTTCATCTGGGCCAATCCATATTTACAACAGGGTCCTCTAGGAAGGGCTGGAATCCCTCATGGCCAAAGGTCAGTGCCAGCCCTGCAGTGTCACCACACAGCAGCACAATGCCCTGGAAAGGCTCTGAGCACACACAGTGTCCTCAAACACAGCCTGACGGAGCTGCTGGATTTGCTCAAGAAACAGGAACATTTCCATGAGCTCATAACGAAGGTCGTTAGCTCAAGGGCACATGGAGCCAGTGGTTAATAACGCTGTCTCTCGAGCCTTGAGAAATCATTTGTTTTGCAATAAGGCTTTATTATATTTAGACTTTGGGATCAGGAGAAGCTCAACGCATCTTCCTCTCCTTGGTCAATACCAAGGCAAGAGTGAAGAGTTAAAACCCAAGTCCTTTTCTTATCCTCAGGACATCCCAACCTGCCACACAGTAACTGTCAGACTCTGACCACAAATTTCACATTAAAAAGAAGCATCTCACTGATTTGCTATAAATCCCATAAATAAATAAAGGTTGAAACCCCCCACCCTCTTTCTGCCCCTCAAATGCCATCAGAACAGGAACCTGCTACCCCACAGGGAATAAAACACATACAAGAACACATCATCACCGAGCCCCAGGCAGCAGCCAGGCTGTCCCTCAGGCTGCTCCCACACACAGAGCAACCCCAGGTTTCAATCCTGCAGCTTCACATCTCCTGGGAAATCCTTCCCCCCATCCCCAACCTTCTCCAAGACCCCTGTGGGGTAGCTGGGAGGAGCTGGAAGTACAGTTCCTTTCAGAGAGGAGCATTTCTAGGAGGAAACAAAAGCTTTTTGACCCAAAGGAGTGCAGAGCCCATTTCGGGCAGCTGGAGCCTGGGCTCGCTGCGGCCTCTAGAGGCCAAAATCCCAATATCTACACACAGACTGACGTTCACATATAGCCACATCGAAACCGTTAACAGCTGGTTTAATTAAATTAGAGAATTAGCACAGCCCTGCCTTGGGCTGCACCACCTCATTCCTTCCCCTTCTACTCTGCTCAGCTCTTCGCCCTCCTTGGCCCCAGGGAGACAGAGACAGAGAAAGAGAGAGGAAAAAAACAAAAAAGGAGAACCCCATCCTGGGATGGAGCATTAAATGAACATAACCAGGTCTTTACATGTTGCTTTCGTGAAGGCTGCCAGGATGCTGGCAAACACCACGTCGGGGGACTGGGAGGCATCCACGGCCGTATGGATCCCTCTCTTGCTGTAGTAGGACACCAGGGGGGAGGTCTGGGTGTGATAGGCCTTCAGCCGGGTTTTCAGGGCCGTTTCGTTATCGTCCGAGCGGCGGATCAGGGGCTCTCCAGTGACCTGGGAGAAGCAAGGGGACAGTCTCCAGCGAGCTGCAGCCTGGGGTGCTCCCCCGTCTCTCCCTGCTCCCCTCCTCCTCCAGGGTGGTGCTGCAGAGGAGACAGCAAACCCGGGGCAGCCAGAACAAGTCCCAGAGCAGTCACTGAAGAGAGAAGGCCTCAGCACCGTGGTCTTTTTCCCCACACACCACTCTCCTTGCTAAAAGGAGCCTCGAGACCAGGCACCAGTTACAGCTGCTCCCCAGGATGGAAACCAGTCACAACCCACCACAACTTGAGCTGTGGACAGAGTCCAACAAGTTCAGAGGCTGGCAGAGCCTGGGCCAGCTCTGCAGACTGGCCATGCCCTTCATCCAATCCATCCATCCATCCATCCCTCCAGGCCTCGCTCCCTGCAGTTCCGTCGGCTCAGGCTGCCCAAGCAGCTCCCCACGCTCCCCAGAAAGCCAGGACAAGAAGGTATAAGAGAAGGAAAGAAATGAGTTTTTCCAGGAAGAGACTGCAAAGCCTCATCTAAACCCAAAGCAAGGTAAGCTGCAGCCTTGGGAGCTCACATACATCGTCCTTCATGTGCTCTTTCGGGGGTCTGAACTCCTCGTGATACGAGCGGCCACTCGCTGGGTGAATCAGCCTGAGACAGAAAAGAAGTGTCAGCAAAGCAGCTGGTCAGGACAAGATCTCCTGAACCTGCCACTCATCAGCACAGAAACATCTGCCACAGCACCACGAGCCTTTCACTTGTAAGAAAATTCTCTCCAGTTATTTCTGTACCAAGGGCCTCTTCAGTTTGGAAAAGCAGCTGCGCTGGGAGATGGAGAAGGGGAGTTTTACATCCTGCTCTGCTGGGAAAGGGGTCTGGAAAACAGTGCAAGAGAACACACTCCTGACCCTGAAGGAAGTTTACTGTGCCCAAAGGTATTCAGTCTCCTGTGTAAGGGAGCAATAATAGCTTTGGAGAAGGAGGAACTTACAGAGTGAGCTGAGATTTTCTATAGAAATCCCTGATTTATAGGGCAAGGAAGGTGCTCTGCTCAAGGCTGGCCCAGGCATAGGGCAGAAATAGAGACCAGCAGCACAGCCAGCCTTAAGCACCATGAGGACAACCTGGGATCTGAAATGCTCTTCCACAGACTAGGAAAGCCCAAGCCGTGCACTGAGCACTGGGAGAGGAGGATTACCGTCCCGTGATCCTCCGGATCAGCAAGGAGTCGGGGATGCTGAACTCAATGACAGAGTCGAGCTTCTCTCTCCTCTTCTCCAGGAGCTCATCCAGCTGCAACAGCAAACACCCACCTCAGAGGGGCTGAGGGAGCAGGGACCCCTGGGTTTGAGGGAAGGAGGTGCTGGAGCAGCCCCCGAGCAGGGGCTCCCATACCATCTCTGCCTGTTTCACTGTGCGTGGGAAGCCATCCAGGAGGAACCCGTTCTTGCAGGGAGGGGAGTCCAGGTTGTTCTCAATCAGCTCCACCACCATCTCATCACTCACCTGCAGAGATGAGACAGGTATGTTGTCAGGAAGGGCACCCTGAATTTACACACAGCTGCTGCCCGTGTGGACAGGGTGGGATTTTTGGATTCGTCCTATGCAGGGTCAAGGGTTGGGCTCAATAATTCTCGTGCGTCCCTTTCAATTCTTGTGTGTCAGGATATTCTGTGATTCCATAATTCATGTCAATGCTCAGGCTGCCTGTTCAGACCTGCCCACGTCAGGGCAGCACTCCCTGCAACACCAGGACATAGGCAATGCCACATTTCACTCCAGGGACGCTCCAGCCTCCGCAGGGACTTGGACCAGCACTGTAACCTCACTGTTACAAAGGTTGCTGTATTGCAAGGAAGGCTGTCAGCTCAAACTCCTTAGATTATATTTTTTTAACCAATTCACAATACAAAGTATCAACATAACCTTGATTTCCTGTTACTTTGTACCTTCACCTACACATCCACCTCAGGAGGCAGGCCTGGGCAGGAAGGGCAGAGCAGGCGAGTTGCTCATTGACTCCCATAAACCTCATACGAAGGTAAAAGCCCAATAGTTGCTGACAAGCTCTGGCTTCACTGGATAGTTTTTCCCCCATCTAACAATCTCAGCATACCACTGGGATTAGTGCCTTTTCCACACTGCAGCACTCACAGATGCTGCAGCCCCAACAATAGCTGTTTATTTGAGAGCAGCTCTCCTCAGCAGCGCTGTTTTCTCCAGCACACACAGCTGGGACCCAGCAGGATTGGGGACCAGGCTGTCACAACACACAAACAACAGCTCTGCAGGCAGGGGAAGTAAGCAACAAGTCACTTCTGTGCCTTCCTGATTACACCCTTTGGAGAAAAAAGATCCTGAGCATAAAACCCATCCTGAAATTCTGCGTGCTCCCAGCTGAGTTATCAGAGAGCTGCGGGATGTGCCCGTGGAGCAGCCTGGAGCTGCCTGCCACACACAAACACACGTGGCAGATACCACCAGCCTGGCCAGATAACGTCCCTATCTTTCATAACCAGCTGGGTATTGCAGGCTCGGTGTTGCAATGAGCTCTGAGCAGAAGTGAGATAAGGCTGCTCTCCCCATCTGGCACCTGCAGATTCTCCCCAGGGTGTTACGAGCCCGTGGCAGCCGCAGGGATGCTGAGATCTGCCCCACACTGGGGCAAGTCACTGCAATTTGTGGTCCCTCGAGTTTCCCTGAGATATTTCAGTCGCTAGGATGAGATAATGAGACCCTCAGAAAATGAATGTCAGAGATTCTAACTCGTATCTCTTGGGGATTTCAAAGTGTCTCTCTCACACAGCAGCTGCTGTAACTACCACAGCAACACCTTTAGGTCTATTTTCACCCATTTCCACTTCACAGTTACAGGTGAATCGATCTTATGCAGGAGCTGGGATGCAGATGAACCTCTGAAGTGATACCTGGAGCTCAGGTATCAAGTGAAGAGACACAGGTGTCACAAAGCACGGCTGTAGCATCCTGCAGCTCCAAGGATACACTGTGACCTCAGTGTTCAGGAGCCAGAAAATTACCAGCCAGACTGCACCCCCTAAAAGATAAAAACAACCCAGGGCCACAGGCTGCTGGTAAGCAAACAGTAATTTTGAAGAGGAAGGATGTTTGTATAGGATGCTTCTCCTGCAGGGTGATAGAAGGAAAGCCCCCACCCCATCCCTACCTTCACCCTGCAATCTGCATTCCTACACTAATTAGAGAATTCTAATTAGCAGATGGATTTTGTCTGCCCTCATTCCAGATGCTGCCAGCCCGTGTCCCCTCCCAGCACATTCCCCGTGACCCACCAGCTTCCCCGAATCCATCGTCTCCTTGAGCCGCTTGCCCAGCTCGGAGCCCGAGGCCACCATGGCCCGCAGCATGTCGCCGGTAGCCAGGTGGCACACGCAGTAGGTCTCGGCCAGCTTCGGGGCCTGCGAAGAGGACAGAGGTGAGACCGGACCTCGGAGGCTGAGGATCCCCGGCCCGGCGGGGCCTCGTCCCCCTGTCGCGGCAGCGGGACAGTCGCTGACCGGCCAGCACGTGGCAGGGAGCCCCGCAGCTCCGCGACACCGGGTCCCCGCGGCCGGCCCTAGTCCGGGACAAAGGGATCGGGGACAAAGAGCCCCGGCGAGCGGGCCCCTGGAGGCGGGACACGACCGAGCCCCCGCGGAAGGGAGAGCCGGGACCACACGGACACACCGCACACCGCGATCCCTCGGCGGGCAACCGAAGGCCGGACACCCGCGTCCCTCCACGCGGGGTCACACGCCGAGTGCCGGGAGTGGGGAAAGCCGGGCGGGCCCGTCCCGCCGGCCGGTCCCACCCGCATCGCCCTCACCTGCGTGCCCTTGCCGGCGCCGGGCGGGCCCAGCAGCACGGCGCGGATGCCGTGGCNCGGGGACAGCACAGCTGGGCGGGGCTATGCAAATGAGAGACGGTAACATGCAAATTATGCAGTGAGTGGGTGGAGTTATGCATGAGTAGGCGTGGTTCGATGGATGTGGGCGGGGCTTTGTGGCGCCACGTGGATCGCTCGGTGTCGCCGCGCTTGCTGTCCCCAAGTCCTGGGGGCTGCTGAGGCCGCACCTCGAGTGCTGCGTCCAGCTGTGGGTCACTCAGCTCAAGGAGGACGTTGGGCTGCTGGAGTATGTCCAGAGAAGGGTGACGGGGCTGGAGTACAAGGCTGATGGGGAGCGGCTGAGGGAGCTGGGGCGGCTGAGCCAGGAGAAAAGGAGGTTCAGGGGTGACTTTGTATCTCTGCATCTACCTGAAAGGAGTTTGGAGCCAGGTGCGGGTAGGGCTTGCCTCCCAGGCAGCTGGTGACAGGGCAAGAGGACACAGTCTTAAGCTATGCAAGGGGACAAGGTTGGATATTAGGAAGAATTTCTTCACAGGAAGATTAGACATTGGAACGGGCTGCCCAGGGAAATGGTGGAGTCACCACCCTTGGAAGTATTTAAGGAAAGACTGGACGTGGCACTTGGTGCTGTGGGCCAGTTAACACGGTGGTGTCTGGTCACAGTTGGGCTTTGTGATCCCAGAGATCTTTTCCGACCTAATTGATCCTGTGATTCTGAGCTGTGCTTGCCCTGGCCTCGCGTGGGATGGGCTCAGTGCCCTGCTCTGTGTGGGCTGTGCATCACAACACTGCCCAGCATGTCCAGGAGGGGCTGGCACTGCAGGGCTCTGCATCTCTCTGTTCTCCCAGCCTCTCTGCATGTCCCCACGTCCCACACAGCACAGTCCAGCGCTGGTGATGGGCCAGAGCACGGGCAAAACCAGCCAGGATCTCACAGCAGACGAGAGCTTCCTTGGCCCTGGTTGCCAGGAGAGTCTGTGGCAAAGCCAAGACCACAGTGTTGAATACAGAAACCCAGGATAAGTCGGTCCTTCTCACTCCCCCCTCAGTGAGGACAGCCACCCCTCCACAGACAGAACATTGGCTCCTCAGCAGTTCCAGAGAGAGACCTGCACATTTAACGAGAAGAGTTAAAAAATCCCTGCTGAGCCCATCCTGTTTGTGGGATGGAGCAGTGGCACCGTGCCCAAGAGCCAGGTCTCAGGGATCACACAGAGCATCTGCACTGGTGGCAGAGCTGGATCTGCCGCTGGGGCGCCCACCGAAACCAGCAGCAGCTCAGCAAGGGCAGGATCAGTGCCTGACATTTTCCCAACCACCTCCCTCTCTGCGGAGTCCCAGCCCAACGCCGCTCAGCCTTTAATCTGCAGGAAGCCTGGTTTCCCTGGCAGCAGCATTTCCCAGGTATTTCGGGCTCTCTTCGCCCCGAGGGTCCCCGTGCTCGGGACGCGCAGCCGCGGGAGGCAGGGCCGGGCTGCCAGGCTGGGGATGAGCTGCGGGGACTCGGTGAGAGCCCGGGGTGGCTGCAGGGGGCAGCCCCAGCCTTGGGAGAGGGTGGGCGAGGAGGGGGAGCGTTCTCCAAAAGGGATGAAGGATGCTCAGAGGCGGCTCAGCCAATGGGGTGGCTGGATTTGGTTGTCATGGCTACGGTTGGGAGGCAGAGCAGGGAGGCAGTGCTGGGAGAGAAGGGGTGCAGAGCCCCCCCATCCTCTGCAGGGGCTCGGGGCAGGCAGGGAGCTGGGGCAGGACACACAGCTGGCCCTGGGGCCGGTTCATTCTCTTGGGAGACCCATGGCAGAATCTGTTTAAATGCTTTCTGAGGTAAGGGGGCTTTGGGGGGGCTGTGGGGGAGCTGTAAAGTGCCTGTGGTTGCTAATTTAGGGATGGGGGTGAAGGACATTGTGCTGTCAGTGCCCCCCTCCCTCTCTAAGCCCCTGCCCTGCTTCTCCCCAGAGACCCCGGACCCCCAGGCACAGCTACACCTCGGGCTGCTGCAGGAGCTCAGCATTCCTTGGGAAGCCCCCCTGACAGCACACCAGGGCACCTGGAGGGACAACCTGACTGGGGTAAGGAGAGGATGTGTGAGGCTGGGGCACAAGTTCTGACAGGAGTGACCCATTTCATCCCTTCTGTGCCCCACCAGGGTGGGCTGGGTGATGTTTGGTCATGGGGAATGAAGGGTAAAGCTGGAGAAGTTGCTCTCCTTTCCTGCTTATGAAGCTCTAAGAGCTTCAAAACATGTTTTTTCATCCCATTCCTGTCTCTGGAATTGGCTGGTGGTGCTTGCTCAATGCATTACAACATCCTGCTGCTCCGGGGTCAGCGTGGTCTTTCTCCCAATGCCCCCTGGAATGCTGTCAGGAGGTCTCTGTGGGGAGGAGGGGGTGTGCAGCTCTGAGAAATTAAACCTCTGCCTTCTGCTCACTTCAAATCAGAGAGACCACGCTCCTGGAAGAGCCCTGGAGCTAGACCTGGATTATTGGAGTGGAAATGTTCCCTGCTAGCTCATCAGCTCCCTGGGTTATGTGCCAGGCTGGATCCAGGGCAGGAGATTGTTAAAGCTCAGAGCGTGAGCTCAAAGCTAAAGCTCTGCTAGGATGAGCCAGAAAACTCCGTGCTGCTCGACTGTCCCCTTGTTCCACACCCTGTGTCACGGGAGAGCCGTGGAACTGCATCCACAGCAGGGATCCAGGCTGTCCTGCGGTTGGATGGTGTCAGTGGGTGGCCTGTGCTGTGCCTGCCTTGTCCTGGGGCTTTCCACTGGGTCCAGGAGCCCTCAGCTGTTTGAGATCCACCTGGGACGTTCACCCCACTGAGCACTCAGCAGATCCAGCTGCATTCCAGGGCATGAAGGGGCCTGTCCTGCCCTAGAAAGGCATCTCTGCTCTCTGTGGTGCAGTTGGCTTTGTTGTTGACTGTGCTGTGCCTGCTGATGGAGACAAGGTTGCTGTGTGCCAAAACAGAGCTCTGAACTGCAGAGAAATGTGTCTCCTCCCCCAGGGAAGATGCTGTAACCCACAGCAGGGCTCTGCTGAGCTGCTGGTTTGGAGCAGAGCAGCACAGAGCTCTACCTTGGGGCACCCCGGGCTGTGGGATGGGTGGTCCATGCTGATGCAGCTTCTGGACCCTTCCTCTAAATATTCCTTTCCTTTTTGCAGTGTGTCTCATCCTTAGAATCCATCCCCTACTCCAGGAGGCTTTAAAGGGGCATCCCCACACCCAGAACATCACACCATGAACGGGTACTTGAACGAATCCAATTTCCTGATGGTGGAGGAGGGCTTCACCACCAGAGACCTCCTGGAGAACCTCCTGGGAGAGCTGTGCCAGCAGGTGAGGGCTGATGCTCTGCTGCTGCCTTTGCAAAAGGCACTCCTGGAGCTGCTGCTCACTCCAGCTGTCTCCTAGGGCGACCAGCAGGCCTTCTTCGTGGCAGACCTTGGGGACATTGTGAAGAAACACCTGCGTTTCCTGAAGGCCTTGCCCCGGGTGCAGCCCTATTTCCCAGTTAAATGCAACGGCAGCGAAGGGGTGATCCGGCTGCTGGCAGAGCTGGGGGCAGGATTTGCCTGTGCCAACAAGGTAGGGCTGTGGGAGGACAGCTCCAGGGGAAGTGTTTGTGGGGGAGTGGCAGAGCTTGCCCTCCTTTCCTAAGTCTCTGCTCTAGGTGGCATTGACAGGAGCAGGAGTGTCCCTCTGCTGTCACAGCCCAGAAATCTTTGTCCCCTCTGTGTTGTCCCCTTTGGCTGACATTCCTGTCCCTGGAGCTGCTGTCCTGGCTGGTGGCACAGCACATCCCTGGGGTGTCGTTGCCACAGCTATCCAATTTTGGTGTCCTCAGGGCTGAGCCTAAAGCTTTTTGCTCCCTCCTGCTTGTCATTTGCAACAGCCAGACTTCCAGGGAGGAGGCAAAATTAAATCACTCACTTTTATGTAATTAAATAGAACGAGAAAGGGCAAGAGGAGAAAAGGCAAGAGTTGTCACAGCTCGTACCAGGAGTCAGCCCCAGGCCTGCTAGCCCCACTTGTCTCCTCTCCCATTCTCTGGTGTTTTTAAACCTGTCCATGCCAGGACAAAGTCCACTGTGATCCCTTTGAGCTCTGGTAGTTTTTCCCTGGAAAAGCCCAGGCTGCAATGCTGGCGCTTCGCTCTCCTCAGCACTGCAAGCTGGCCAAGACCTGGAGCTGGTGGCTGCTCCCCACCCAGCTCCTGGGGACCTGCTTCACGTGTCCCCTTCTCCCTGCAGGCAGAGATCACTCGGGTTCAAGGCATTGGGGTCCCACCAGACAGGATCTTCTACAGCAGCCCCTGTAAGCAGGTCGCCCACATCAGGTACGCGGCCACCCACGGGGTCAGGCTGATGGCCTTTGACAACGAGGTGGAGCTGAGCAAGGTGGCCAGGAGCCACCCCCGTGCCAGGTGGGTGTCTGGCAGTGCCACTGGAGTGGGTGCTGGAGGAGGGGATGGGCAGGGGGCTGTGGGGGGCAAGAGGAGGTTGTACAAGGTGGGTGCCGGTCTCTTCCCCCAAGCGATAGCACAAGAGGAAAACCTCAAGCTGTGCCAGGGGAAGTTTGGATTGGATATGGGGAAAAATTTGATCACTGAAGGGGTGACCAGGCAGTGGAACAGGCTGCCCAGGGAAGGGGTGGAATCACCATCTCTGGAAACGTTCAAAGAACTTGTAGATGTGGTGCTCAGGGATGTGGTTTAGTGCTGGACTTAATAGTTGGGGTTAATATTTGGACTCAGTGATCTCTGAGGGCTTTTCCAGCCCTCAAAGGCTTTTCCTTTCATGGTCCTGTTATTCCAAGACCCCTCAACACAGCGTGGCTTTGCTGTGCAGGATGTTGTTGGGGATCACTGCTGACTCCATCCCTGCTGCCCACCCGAGCATGACCTTTGGGACCACGCTGAAATCCTGCCGGCACCTGCTGGAGACAGCGAAGGACCAGGCTGTGGAGGTTGTGGGCATCAGGTACAGCCCTGGACCTTCATCCCTAGGGGTGCTTAGCCCCTCTGCACCGGGATCTGGGGAGCTCTGCCCTGCTGGAACAACGCAGTGCTCCAGCTGCTCTGCTTGGGAGTGAGCTGAAGGCAGGGGTTTGACCTTGTTGGGGTCAATTTGGGGCAGGTTTGACCTTGTTGGGGCCAATTTGGGGCAGGTTTGACCCTAGGAAAGGCTCTGTGGGGCTCTGCGTGGCTTGGCATGGTGTGTGGGATGCTGTGTGAGTGACAATCCCGGTGTTCCCTCTGCTCTGGGGATGATCAAACCCTGCTGAGATGAGCTCTGTGCCCTCAGCTTCCACCTCGGGAGCCGTGGGCTGGAGCCCCAGGCCTGGGCCCAGGCTGTGGCCACAGCACAGCTGGTGTTTGACATGGGCACGGAGCTGGGGCACCACATGCACCTCCTGGACATCGGGGGGGGATTCCCTGTCACCGAGGACACCAGAGCCCCGCTGGAAGAGGTACAAACCTCCAACACCCGCCCTCAGCAAGCAGAGAATGAGCTTGGAAGCTCTCCCTGGGTTTGGCTCTCTGCAGAATTCCCACCTAACCAAGAGGAATGTTCTTTTTCTTCCCTCACAGATTGCTGCTGGGATAAACTCTGCCTTGGATTTGTACTTCCCCGAGGGCGGTGGGGTGGACATTATTGCCAGGCCTGGGCGTTACTATGTCACCTCTGCCTTCACCTTGGCTGTCAGCATCACTGCTCTGGAGGAGATCCCCATGGAGCAGCCTGGCTCTGATGGTAGGTGTGACAGCAGGGTGTGTCCCCTGTGTGCCTGAGTCCCCTGAGCCCTCTCCCTGCTCCCCAATGTGTCCCCTGTGTCCCTGAGCCCCCAAACCCTCTCCCTACTGCCTCATGTGTCCCCTGTGTCCCTGAGCCCTCTCCCCAGTCCCTGATGTGTCCCCTGTGTCCCTGAGTCCTCTCCCTGCTCCCCAATGTGTCCCCTGTGTCCCTGAGCCCCCCCAAACCCTCTCCCTGCTCCCTGATGTGTCCCCTGTGTCCCTGAGCCCCCCTGAGCCCTCTCCCCCATCCCTTCCAGAGGAAGAGTGTGGCAGCAAGAAGAGCCTGGTCTATCACCTCAGTGATGGCATCTATGGTGCCTTCAGCTGCCTCCTGTTCGACAGCCCCTGCCCCAGGCCTCGGCTGCACAAGGTGAGGGGCTCACCTGGCCTGGGGACAGCCTGGGATGTCCCTCACATTGGGACAGCCACCTCCCTGCCCCTGGGGGAAGCTGCACTGAGTCTGTGGGGTTGAATTTGGGGGTGACTGTGCCACTGGGACATGGGACCATGCGCTAGGAGAGGGGGATAACAAACCACGTGATATAACATAAACTATTCAGTGCAATATAGAGACTACTCAGTGCAAATCTCCAATCACCCAGTGCAAAACAACAACTAAATAAACTATTTAGTGCAATGCAACACTCATCCCGTGTTTTTCCTGCAGAGACCGTGCCCAGAGCAGCCCTGGCACAGCAGCAGCCTCCGGGGCCCGCCGGGGCACGGCGAGGATCGCATCGCCGAGGGGCTGGAGCTGCCCCAGCTGCACGTGGGGGACTGGCTGGTGTTTGGGGACATGGGAGCCTACACCATGCCAACAGCATCCCTGCTCGCTGCTGGGCCCCAAGCACGGGTCACCTACGCCATGTCCCGCGTGGCCTGGTAAGAGATGGGCAGGGTGGGAGGGCAGGGCTGGGTCCTGTGGGAGGAGCTGGCTTCTCTTCCACCTGGGCTCTTGGCCTAAAGGAGAGAGGGGAGTCTGAGTCCCAGAACCTGGAAATTCAGGGTGAAATCATGGCCCCAGAGGCAAAAGTCTTATTTTTTTAATATTATCAAACTTGAGGCAGTTTTTCACTGGAGAAGAGAGATCCAGCTCACTTCTGGCTGTCGTTGTGGGGGACAGGAGAGCCCTGGAGTGTCCCCATCCCATTCTCAAGGGGCTGCTCCTTCCCCTGGCTCCCCCTTGGGTGTCTCCCCTTGCAGGAAAGCCATCCAGCTCTTCCAGGGAAAGCCACCCCAGACAGAAGACGACCGTGAGAGCCTCTGCACGCCCCTGTCCTGCGGCTGGGAGATGGCAGAGACACTTTGTGTCACCCCTGTCTTTGCTCCAGCTGGCATCATCTGAGCAGCTCTGGGGAAGGAGCCACGGTGGGAAAGGTCCTGTGGTGGTACTGGCAGAGGAAATGTCCCATAATGGTGTTGGGGTGGGACAAATCTCATGGCAGCCCCAGGGGAAATGTCCCACAGTGGTGCTGGAGGGATAAAAATCCTGCAGTGGGAAAAGTGGGATTTTACATCCTAAAAATCCACAGTGGGAAAAGTCCCCCGGCAGCACCAGAAGGGAGAGGTCTTGTGGTGGTACCAGAGGGGGAAATGATCCCATGGCAGTGCCAGGGAGGGGGAAGATGCCATCCTGCCTCTGGCATTGCCCCGCTCTGCTCTCATGGACTTGGAAGTAAATCCTGTCCCATAAATCCTGCTCCTCCGGCTCCTGTGCTGTGCGTGCCTTCCAAAGGGGCTGGGCAGGTTTGGGCTCTGGTTTTAGGAGTGGTGGGGATCACTGGTAGCCCAGCGTGGCTTGAGGGGTCGGGGGAGGAAGCCCCTGGCTCTTCGTCCCTGCCCTGTGCCAGGAACTGGGAGAGCTGGGGGGCACTGGGAGAGGTGGGGGGGCACTGGGAGAGGTGGGGTCACTGGGAGAGGTGGGGTCACTGGGAGAGCTGGGGCGCTCTGGGAGAGCTGGGGTCACTGGGAGAGCTGGGGGGCACTGGGAGAGCTGGAGGGCACTGAGAGGACCATGGGAATGAGATGCACTCGGGGTAATGGGACACTGGGTGGCACCAAGATGGAGGCACTGGGAGCACTGGGGGGGTGCATTGGTCAGATCACCCTTGATCTCCAGGTTTGGGGACTCAGAGAGAACACTGAAAGGACACTGGGAGGGCACTGGGAACACTGGGAGGGCACTGAGAGGACACTGGGAGCACTGGGAGGGCACTGGGAGGGCACTGGGAGGACACTGGGAGGGCACTGGGAGGACACTGGGAGGGCACTGGGAGGGCACTGGGAGGACACTGGGAGGGCACTGGGAGCACACTGGGAGGGCACTGGGAGGGCACTGGGAGGACACTGGGAGGGCACTGGGAG
>VYZP01053975.1:0-29310 GCA_013400635.1 Hypocryptadius cinnamomeus
ACTCAGGATTTTATTCTACTTCTGGGATGATATACCAAGAAAGTTTAGTGCAATGAGACATTCATCTCTGTTTTGTCTTCTAGGCAATCTGAATTTCCAGTGGATTGCAGAATCCCTTTCTGAAACACTTGTGTGGTGCTGTGCATCATCACCACAGGGCACATCACAGCAGAGCGGGTGTGCAGGAAGGGATTCTCTTGCTCCACTCAGACTGAGCCTGCTAGGGGTTTGCACACTTCCTAAGGTATGCTTTCTAATAGTTCCTTTAACATTGTATTTTGAGGAATAAATACAGAAATTATCAGGAAATCATAGCTGCAATCCAAAAACATTGGAAAAAGCTTAAACAATATAGTCATACCATAAAGATGAATGTTCCATTCAGTAATAGACACAGCAGAAGTGGTCATTAAGGAGTTCCTGAGAACAGCCACCTAAATAATGCTTTTGCTGCAAATTGCTGAAGGTAGGTGAGGCACAGGTACTTTCCTATTCAATAACAAATTCTGCTCCACAAACAAGTTCTCTTAGCAAAGCCACGTCCTAATCATCTACACAAGCAACCCAGTGGGAGGAGCAGGTCAATTCCCCACACTGCCTCAAATAAAGCCATTTATTGTAGTTGAAATGTTCCTGACAGGTAAAATGGCGCTACAGCTCATTTTCCTGCTAGATTCTTTGTTTGGACACAACATGATCCAGCCCTGTGCACAAACATTCTGCAGCTGGGTCGGTTCATCCCTGAGGATTGGTGGATACAGAATTCTGAATGGAGTGTTAGCAATTTCAAGGGGAAATAAATGACAAAAGTACTTGGACAATCTTCCAAAATACTGAAGTCTATAGTCTCAGAGATAGGACAGTATCTACCACCTACTTGAAGATAACAGCCATACTCCAGGTATGGAATTGTGTCTCTATTCCAGTGCATCGAGCATCAGCTTCACAGAGTGCCCTGTACCTCACATGAAAAGGAATATTCTTCTGCTTTCCAATAGCAGGCTACTGCCATTATTGCTACTGCAATCCTGTCTGCAACACATGAGAACTAAAAAGGATGTAAAGAGTGGAAATAGCCGCACCATCTCATCGTTCCACTCTTGCTTTTGGCACAATACAGAGTGCAAACACTTTCTCATAAAAATCTTATTGAAATGACTCTGCAGATCACCTGAAAACTATGTCTAGCCTCTTGAGAGACTCCAGTCTGGTAAAAGTTAGCACATCACAGTCATAACTTGAAGTATCCTAGTCACCCAAGGGTATTTGTCACCTGATAGATTTTGTAGGCAGGATATCACAGATAGGATTAACTCTGAAAAGGTCAGATCTGCTGAAAGAAACAGAAATGAAGTTCTGGTAGGGAAAAAGCGCGATGATCCACGTAGCAGAGAAAATACTGCCAGTAAAAGAAGCCAAAATTACAACAGTTATCTAGAACTCTAGAATGGACAATAGGAGAGTGGACACAGCAAATTATTAGTGTTGTCTTGCAGAAGCAGAAAATCTGGACTCGGAATTAGTGAAAATTATTCTGCCTTCTCTTTATTATTTTAGCGTTTTCCAAGACATATGCAATCCTAAAATGAAAATAAACAAATGCCAGAAATAGAAATTGTGAAGAGATTTACAATGTGGCAGCCAACACATCCCTATCCTAACAACATGGGATAGAGCTAACAGGACACTGGTACTTGCTCTGTGGAATTACTGAAAATCTGCTATGAGAGCAAACCTTGTGGGCTGTATGATTCCCAAACAGTGACAAATCAACTATGATGGAGACAGAAGAGTGACCAAGATTGATAGCACACAGGAGATCATTGACCACTCTTGGCAGGACAGACTCAGGTACTACTGACTAACAGTAAACCAGATCACAGAAGATCCAAAAAACTGCCAGCCTGGAAAACAAAGAGCCTCTGGCTTCTCAGCATCATCCTGTGCAAGCAAACAGGTGCCAGTAACTGCTATTGATGTGAATGATGGGGCCATGAAGGAAAGGTCTTTCCCAAAGCTGGGCCAAGCACGCCTGACACTGGACAGACTCAATTTTCCCCTCACCAAAAGAGGCTGTCTGGTTTATTTCCCAATATTTTTTCCTCTTCTTTTTTTTGCTTTCCCCCAGTCACCTTCACAGCAATTTCTGCAACCTTTCCTTACAACCCTGTTTCTTTTAGCAGCAGTTGTTTTTATTTTTTGCCCACTACTCCTGCAACTGCTTTACTTTGTAATGAATGTAGACTCAGGACAATTTTCCAAATGAGAATTTACAAGGGTTAAACAGCCATATTATTCAACATTTTACCAATTTTACCAATTATAATTTTTTAATGCATCTCAGAATTATTTTGGCCATCTTTTCCTTGTGGCTGACATGTCGTCAGACCTTTGCCTTTCAAAAAATTACACAGGAAGTTATACCACATTTTACATTTGTGCAGTTGAATATTGCTCTCTGCAACTTCATATTTATCAATCACAAAATTGCCTAAATTAAAAAAAAAATGAAATAAAAACAACAAGCCAACATTACTTTATCAACCTTGGGCATTATTTGTAGTTTTAAAGGTCCTTCCCTGCTGTATGAATTAAGAACACTTTGGATCCTAGTCAAATCTCTGCTGAAATTTCTCAGTATGCTCTTGAAGTCTGATAGAAAGAGAGTGATAGCAACTCTGATTAGTCAGTCTTCCAAACATTCTCATCGTAGCAATGTAACCTATATCCCTAACTGATACATTTATGTGTTTCAATTGAAACGTGGCTTTTTGGCTTGGGAAGTTTTACTTCATTTTCCATCACACAGCTGCCATTCCATAGACTTACAGCCCTTGTCATCCTTATTTACTCACCAAGACTTTATATATATTTATTTTGAGTTAAGAACAGTAACTCTATAAAACATACAAGATGTGGTCACACCAAGAATTACTAAGTAAAACAACGAGATCTATTTTATTCCATACAGGAAATCTGAGAGATGTTGGAAATTTCAAGACTTCACCACTACTAAGACCTGAGCTGTCTGTGAAAAACTAATTTTAATTGTCATCTCAGAATCTATCCTTTTATATGCAAATTTCATGTTAATTTTCCCCCATGTGCCTTGTGTAAAATGAACGCCAGCTGAACAATCTCAGAACTGGGAGATTTTCTCCTGACTTTTATGGTGTCAGCCACCCACAACTGCTCTTGGGCTGGTTATAGTGGCCCAACACAAAAAATATAGAGCATAATAAGTGTCTAATACAGATGGCTGAAAAACCTTTAGGAGCCCTGGTCCAAATATAACAGACCATGCTCCTTCTCGATCTCATCCATTTCTAGACTTCTCTGAACATAAATCTTTCACTTCCAAAAGAGGAAAGGTGCAGAAGAAATAAATCAAGGAAAAGATAAATGTAAGTTTTCAAATGGAATTAGGAATCTAAACATACAGATTCATAAAAATAGATTTTCCATAGCAGTTGACAGTGATTTTGAAAATTCTGTCAAGAGATCTTCAAGTCTTTTAAAACCTGATCCTATCAGAGGATACAGTGAAAATATAGCATTAACTAAATTTTCCTCCAGTCTTAACATCATATTCTGAATAATACTTCTTCCTGAGTGTATGACTAGCAGAAATTATTCTGCCTTTGAGGACAACAGATTGTATTTCTCTACATTGTTTTGCATATTGAGATGAGAAGTAAAAAAAATATGGCCAAATTAGGTTGGAAAATCCAGAACATCATGCACAAAACTGTTCATCAGAACTTAGCATCTGTCAGCATGAAAAATCACATACAATTAATTTATTTTTATGAATCTATATCATCCTATAAAACTGCACAGCTTGCCTGCTTCAGCATATTAAGGCCACAGGGAGGTAAAGCACAGTAGTCATCCTTCACAATCAAAATGTGTTTAACAAGATTGTTAAGGGAATTCTCTTAACATCGCCTTAGTAGCTGCACGGGCAACTGGTCAGCTAGTGAGCCATGGTCATGTTTTTACAGTGCCTGCCCCACTCATCACCATCCTGCCCAACATCTGCACTTAACACTTGACATGCTTCCCCTTTCTGTGCCACAGGAACAGATTACACAATATCAGCCCAGCCCTGGAAACCTCTGTGTTATCTGGTTCCTCTGAGGTGAAAATGAGACCAAACCTGGTGTGTTTTGCCTTACAGAAGCAGCAAAAAGAATTGGGAGAAAAATAAAATATGATCCTTTAAAATAGTTCAATATTTCAGTTGATTAGCTAACATTGCAGAAATGTCTTAAAATATACATTTAAAAAACCTCAAACACCAAAACCCATTCCAAAGGACAAAATTCTTGCAATAGACAGTATTGTCCTTGGAGCACAATCCACTCTGTAATTGTAAGTCAAGGAAAATTGCAGAATATGAAAAGGAAAGCACATGCTAGGCTGGGTTTTGAGCTGATATCCCTTCCTAGTTTATTCTCACTGTTATCTTGAAGATAATTTCTTTTCCCTTCCCCTGCATGGAATCTGATATTCCCAAGAAGGAAGTTCAGAAGAGATGATGAAGACATAAAGATTAAGGCATTATGTGTCAGTACAATATGAGAGTCAAATTAAAAAAAATAAATAAAATAGGGGCGTTACACAAAACGGAAAACAAATTAGCTATCTTACAGTAAAAAAAAAGATTGCAGCTGCTGCAGGGAGCAGTTATCACAACTCCCAGAACGCTTTTAACTGGCTCTGTAGGTGTTGAGGACCGTGCAGAGGCAGAGGTCAGTGCTCGCCTGGCTGGAGCTGGCCCTGGCTGCCGTGGGGCTGCGGTGGAGCCTGGGCAGTGTCGGGTCCCTGCTCAGGATGCTCAGGATGCTCAGGATGCAGGCATTTGCGGTGGCTGCTGGTGCCACCTACAGCGAGCTGATGGCAGCTCCACCGGCTCTCATCCCCTCCCTGTGCAGAGCAGGCATTTGAGCGAACGGCCCAAAATGCATTTAAAATGCATTTAAAAGAGCAAAGCAGGTCTTTCATGATACAGACAATTTGATGTAGCAAATGAAAACAACACTATTTAGAAAAAGAAGCGGGCAGGCAAGCAAGCAGGTAAAAACAGAGGGAAAAAGATCAATGAGTACTCAAAGACTAGCCTAGTAAGCAAAATGCAAGCCAGATCATCTGGCTTTTGCTAACAGATATGCAAATAAAAAGAAAATGATTATTCAGCTTGTAGAGAAAGACAGAGCACAGATGGATAAGATGAACATGTATTTCTGATTTTGAATTTATTTTGCCATATCTTCTTTTTTTTCCATTTCCAGTGCAATAACACCATGTCTTTTGTTATTCTGTTATGCCTTTCTGCATGTTTGATAGATGGCAAACAGTATTATCAGCAGAAAAATTCAAAATGGAAACTCAGCAGCGAGAGTATCAAACAGATGTGTTTGGCCCTGAAGAAGACATTGAGGAATGTGAGGACTCATAGCTTTGTCACAGACTTATTTATACATTTCTGAGCACGTCTAAGCAGCTCATCACAGAGCAGTGCAGAGTCATAAACTACAATGTCCACATCAAGTGTTCAGTAAATTCTGGTTCCTGTGTCCAACACAGCAAATCTGTTTTACAGCGTCTCTCTGGGCAGAATTAATGAGTTAAGCCCTGCCAGTGTTATGGGACTCAGCCAGTGGCAGTTTAAAGCCATTCAAGCTGCTCTCAGAGCTAAGGTGAAGTCCTGTCTACATCAGTACCTCAGATCTGTTCATGTTGCTCTTCCCACTCCTAAAGCAAGATAACATTTCTTCTTTCACCTCATTACTTATGTTTTCTATTTAGTCTGCTTAATCTGGCACAAATAATACCTTTTTGGAAGGCTGTCTTGTCCAGAACCTATGTGGCAGTGACATGACTGCAGCTGGGCTCAGCTGAGGCTTTTAAATTGTAGCTTTAAAAAAAGGCAACAGAAAGAAAATTATGTAAATATTTTAAAGGTGGGTGGAGGTGGCTCCCTTTGCTTAGATTTGCTAGCAAGATGCCCTCATTTAAAGTTATCATTTACACATATCTATAACACAGAGAGAAGGTAGTAAAAGTTGGAGTTTGTGGCATCATAGATGATTAGTTTGGAAAGCGAGGATGTAAAGGTAAATTTCATCATGGTAGTATGATCCTAACACTGGCTGTTGTATGATGTTTGTGACACTTATAAGCAAGTTCCATTGCTTCTCTCTAAATATCCTGATTTTATTTTCAGCAAATACTGTGGAATCGGTGAAGAACAAGGATACAAGAAAAAATGTTAGCAGCTGTACTTCAGAGAATCACAGACTCATAGAAAAGTTAACTTTGGAGAAGACCTCTATGGAAATGACCTCCAGACATTTTGCTTAATGAAAAATCCCTGAGGAAGGTAAGTTAATCAGATATTGCTGAAGGAGAAGTGAGAACTGAACCTATTTTTCATTTCACTACTCACACACCAGAGGCTCCAGCCAAAACCTGCCTCCCATGGCTTGGAAAACAGAAAGAAAAGGTCCCAACTTCCTGTTTTATAAAACTTTGTACATGAGCCTTTTCCATTACATAAATCATTTAGATTTCAGTCCACCTGAGCTTTCTGCACAGCTTTTCTCCCATGCTAATTCCTATATTTCTTATATTTTCCTGAGACTTTTTATTATCTTCAAATATTTTGCCTAAGTTTTGTCAGAATAACTGCCCACACTTGGAATGCCTTCATTGTCTTCATCTGCCAAGAATTCTTTCCCTGTACCAAGCCAATAGAGCCAGGACTCTTCTTCCCTTCAGTGCTTCTTAAATCATCCTAACACACTCTTAGCATTTTCCAAATACTTCTCCTGGGCCTCAGCCTTTGTCTTCCCTAACACAGATCCTAAGTGTCTTGAGGCAGGGAACATGTTTTACCCACCTAAAAAGCCCTGTAAGTTTACAGTTTATGTAAGTGCTTGCTCATAATAATAACTGTGATATCCACTATGTAATATACAGAGGCATTGGAGATCAGCTGGCCAAACAAATCAAGCCATGAGATAACAATCACTCATCACCAACTGCACCTTTTGGCCTGTGCAAAACAGAAAGGTTCACTTACATGGGACTTGAAGAAACAGATAGATTTCAGTGGGAGAAAAAAAAAAGCCCAGTCAAGTTAGAATAAGGCTCAAATGAGGGGAGGTAAAATTTATACTAATATCTTAGGATTCTAAAAAATTCTGAGCCTCGGGCTAGTGCCAATTAAACAGGACCAACAGCATTGCATTCAAGTACAGTAGCTGTCTTTCAAATTTTATATTACCTAATGTTGCCTACCAGAAAATGATGTTTCCCAAAGTGATCTAGAATTATTTAAGGCTACAACAATTATATTTGTGAGTATTGAAATGGAGCATCTTACTTGTGATGCTCCACTTAAGCTTCTCTATTATTTCAAAGATAAAAACAATTTCCTAAAACATGTACCTCGGGTTTGAGTTACATCAGTGTGGAGGATGGGAAGGAGCAGACATACTAACACTTCAGAAGTATTTTAGGATTCTCGCTAGAACCCACTGAACTATCATAAGAGAAAATCTATGAAGTTTCTTGCAGAGAATTTTATCTGTGTGTTGCAGTATGGTCTCATCCCTTAGATAAAATTGCTACCATTATTCATATGATATTTGCTAAATTAGGGGTGCATTTCTGTAAGCATTGTTTTTTCCAGGGATGCTCCATATACATCCCTGACTGCCAGTTACAGTCCCTCTTGAGAGAAATGAAGCTATGAGTAATAGAGACAAACAGAGTGGAAAGTGGCATAAAATGAAAATAAACATTAATAATCTTTAACCTCACGCTGATTCATTGACTCATACAAATCAGCACCCTGGGATTTGGTCCCTGTTACAGAGAGGGAACTCAGGGTATGAAGTCTTTAATCATATAGGCACTTAAGCATTGTCTTTAGCACTGGCATTAGAGTAAGGCCATGGCAGTGAGCTGGCAACTCAAAGTGCAGCAAAGCATCATTCTGCACCTGGCCCACTTGGGGTGGGTCACTTTGTGGTGCTGTCATGTTACTGTTGCTCATTTCCATCTTTTATACCTAAAGGCTTTGGAAAGGTTGAGAGGGAAGTTTCCAGCACACACACAGACCTTCCACTTAGCCAGGAAGGGGAAGTGTGCTGCAGTAGAAGCTGGGAAAAGACAGCAAGGGCACCACTTTGTTAGTGTCACCCAGCTGAGAGGGCAAAGAGAGCTGAGCACAGAGACTGCAGCCCATATCAGTCATCTGGAAAAATATTATGAGAAGACAATATACCACTTAATGCTTTCCTAACAGTAAAGTTTGGAATTGTTTAATGGTGAATACCGGATCTGGTCATTTTCATATCCTGCAGCTCTCCAACTACTGGAATGAAGTGTCTTTTAGATTCCAGATCTATGAGACAACAAGGGTTTACTACTGCTTTGACCTTTCTATTGCTGTATAATTCACATATTTATCAAAATATTTTAAGCTCCCCATCTACCCGTGTTCACTTCTGAGTATTCATCCATGACAGATTTTTGGATTGTTTTTGAAAACACAAACACGGGGTTTTTTTTGTTGTTCTGTGCAGTTGTTATCAAAATTTTAATAGAAGTTAAAAAAAAGAAGTAAACTTCATTTCCAAGCAGCCAATACCTTTATCCATGTGTTTTAACACCGTTTTTCTAGAAACAAAAGCCAGCCTACTACTATGGCTTACCTCTCTGGCTCAAACATTTTTCTCACCATTACCTTTGAGAGGCCTCCCACTCTTCACAGCTGATTCTCTACGGTGCTATTGAGCCAAATCTATTTTGCCCTGAAAAATCTCAATTTTCAAGATTCAACACTTCAGTGATCACACACTTAGAGGTACTCAGTCTTTAGATGGTACGAGGCCAATGAAGGGAATGGCACCAGGTGCTCAGAGTCCTCAGTGCTGCTGGGTAGAACTCATAGGATGGCAGCACACAGCTACTAATACTTTACAATCATTGTTGAGCTAGAAGATGAAATGAATCTAAAAATTGTATTTATAAGCAGGAGAATGAGGACAACGATATAAATAGGCTGCTATTTGGATGTATTTATTTCCTACACTACACTTAGGCTGAGCTATGAGGAACATGAAATTGATATTTAATTGAGCAGCTTCTTCAAAAATAAATAAGTAAACAATGTATATGGCCAGAAAATAATTGCTTCAGTTCCTTGCAAGAATATTTTTTTTTTTTTTTAATAAAATGTTTCTAAATTTTGAATTGATTCCTGGAATATTACAGTAATCCCAATTTAAAAAGTCTGCTAGTGTGCCAGGTCAGGGATATAGTTGTATATATAGTTGTATATAGGCTGAATAAAGCGGAAAATCCTGGCACTGGATAGCAAAATGGATTTAGCTATGTGTTAGCATACATCTGGAAAATAGTTTAAAAGTTCTGGGTTTCAAGTCCAGCCTCTGAATGCGAAAAGAACCGTGGCAGCAATGGCTTTCTGGAGAATTTACTTCTTCATAGTGCTAATATGAAACTCCCACCAGGACCAACTGCCATAATTTTGAATCAGTACTTTCCATATTTTAATTTAAAATTACTTCACTAGGAACAGAGGTGAAGCAGTTTCAGACTCTTTCCAAAGTTCAGTCCTTCCATGTCAGTGTTTTATGAGTACTGCCTGCAGTAACAAGCCCTGCTTAGGGACCCCTGCTCATGCTACAGATACTGTTTGAAACACACCTTTGTCTGTATTGTCCCAAGACAATTCAACTGCAACCAACACACCAATCCTTGGAAAACTCCTCCAAAGACATTCCTCCACAGCAAAAAGAACATTTTTGGGGCATTCATTTATACACATTTTTGGCTAAAGGTAGACAAATATGATTTAGACATTCTAATCCTTCCATATCAGAGTAGCACTTTAGGGCTTATGTTCTTAAACTCAAGCTGGGAAGGCAGGAAGGTATGAGGAAGAAAACCCCACAAATATTGTTGTCTGCTATTTTGTGATTAATTTCAAATAAAACCTGTCTCCAGTTTTCCAAAGCTGCCTCCCTCTACAGTATAAACCATATAAATATATAAAAATGTGAAATATGATATAATACATATTTAATAAATAGCCACTGCTGAAACTTAACCTTTGAGGCTATTCTATTCATTTACAATTAGTTTAGGAGCTGGTTTTTGTGTACTTCCATTACACAATCTTCTGTAACCACAGAGATTAGTGTCATGGTCATTGCAGTAAAATTAATTTTTTTAACAGTTCTTTATTTTTACCATCATTTTTCCTATCACTGAAATGCACGTGATGCTAAGAAGGGTGACGTAACAGCTGATATGTAGTTATGAAGAATTATATTTCTTCCTAAGTAACTGGAAATGTGACATGGAAGAACTTGGAAGGTCTGAATGGGGAAAGAATTGCAGCTGCTCTATGAAATAAATATCATTGAAGCCATATTTTTAAATCTACAGTTCCTTTGCTTTTGTAATGGAGATACCACAGCCAAATACACATCAGAAATTTCAATTCCAAGTGGAATTCACTCATGAATAGCAGAATTCTCCCTGACACAGAACGTGATCCTCTTGTTACTCAAGAAAGTAGAAAACCAAAAACCCTCCTTTTGAGCACATTTATATAAATATAGAGGAACTTTACACAGAACAACATATGACACCAATTTAGCTAAGCAAAGGCCACAAAAGTCCCATAAAGTTTTATTGCAGGATTGATTTTGTGTGTATGTCTACTAATATGCTAAACATATTACAGCATTTGGCTTCAGTACAGACTGAAAAAGTAGGAAAGGCCAACAAGACTGAGGACAGCTTAGCATCAGAATTGCTACGGAAATAATAAAGGAAGAGGCAAACAAGCCAAATTAGAGTACTCTGAACACCTTTAAAAAGGTTATTCCTTTCAATTAGAATTTTTCCAGACAAAATATACTAGATTGTGACCAAGAAATCCTAAAAGTCCAAGAGAACAAAGGTAAATTAAATTTTAAAAGTTTGTGATCTGCATAAATTTTCATATGCAAATATAGCAAGTAAGCATACATTTGAAGAATAATTATAACAACGAAATTTTTTAAAAATGCAATTACCATACAATGTTGTCACAAGGTCTGATCTGCCCTTAGTCAGACCCTGTGTGTATTTCTGGAGAACAATGACAAGGGCTTGAAAAACCCTTAGGCCACAACGGCAGCTTTTATGCAATCCACTTTATCCATCAGTGCAGCAGCACAGCTTTGTACCATTGTGCTTGTGCTGAAGGTCGCCTGGACCTCCCCCAACCCTCAGGGCACAGCTGATGACAGCTCTTCCTGCAATGCTAGGTTCTCTGACGGAAACAAAATTTTAAAGGGAAACCTTTTCCTTTGGAGTAACCACCATCTGCACTGCTGGGGATTTTCTCTTGGAGACCTGTACTATTCATGTTTTGTATTTGATGTGTTGAATTCAATAGACCACTACAAGGTTCAGCTCAGGGTTTTTGGCAGTTGGTCTTTTATTTTTATCTGTCAGTGCTGATAGGCATCTGTGTCTCCTCTAGTTTGCCTCCCTGCCTGCTATACTCATTTTAGTTAACATAACCATAACATAAATAACATATTCATTAAAATAACCACAAATCAACAGCTGAACAGGACTTGCCTGGATACCCTAACCATAACTTACATAAAACAGCTGTTAAGCATCATTAAGAAAAAACAAAAGCAAAAAATTGGAAGTTACTTTCAAGCTATCCCTGCCCTCAGAAATCTCAGGAGGGGTTGACTGGGAAGCCCAATTCCTGAAAGCTCTTGCAGGTCCAGATTTCCTGAGTTTGGTTCTTGAACTCATTCCAGGTGATCCCACTAATCTTGATGGATTTACTCTGGTTCTGCTGATGGTGCCTTGAAGACATGATCTCATGGCTGCTTCACATTCATCAAAGTCCACAAACAAAAGGGACAGTCCTGCCTTCATTTTTACCTCCTTAGAGCTGTCTAAAAAACTCATCCTTCTGTTATTCCTACCTACCCAGCCACCCCAAGCCAAATCCTATTCAATTGCACAAGCCACACTGGAAATTAGTTCAAAGCACCCACATCAACTACGACACTTCAGGGGCCACCAGCAGCATGGGGAGCCAGTCCTCTTTGAAACATTTTATGTGATGAAATTTGGTCTTCTTTTGCTCTTCATTTGCACTGGAGAATACTAGCTACCAGTTCTAGATACTTAGATGAAAGAGGAATGGCAAAATCTGACATGTGTTTCCTTGTATCTTAAGCCTCATTCTTTGGAGTGTTGTGATATTTAACTGGACTTCACTATTACCTCACTATTGCTCAGAATAATAACAATAAGTCTTTACATGAATTTCTGTTCACTTTAAACAATAGCCATTTTCTTCTCATACCGCTCTGTATTTTGGTCCACGAAAACTACTTGGTAAATGTTTTGTCCATATTAGAGCTGAGCAACATTAAAAATTGTCTGATATCATGCTGAAAGCCCACAAAATCTTTTCAGCTGAAAACTACAAATCCCGAGAATAGCAGTATATATTTAGTGCAAAGAGAAAGCAGTGAAGAGGACAAGTTTTGGGGAAGGAAGGGAGGGGTGGTAATTTTATTTTTTATTGCTGTTCTCAGCAATTTACTTCACTGGTCATGAGACAATATCCAAAGGTCATAATTACTTTGGGCTGGATATCATAAAAATGGCCTCATGATGAAAGTTTTCCTATTCTATAGCTGCTTACATTGTTTTATTGCTCGGCTAATGGTCTATTTAAAAAAACCAAAACAACTCTACCAACACTATTACGTAGAAATATTAATTGCACAGAAAACGTCAAATTAAATTGAAGTATATGATAAATCAGAGAGAAATCTAATGAATTTCTGGGTAAAATTAAGAATTTTAGTTAAGCCTGACTATTTTTTTATTGAAAGAGGAAAAATTGAAGGAGGAATGATGGAGCATTTTTAGAAATCTCCCTTTAACTGACAGTCCAAAAGAAATTCCTGGACAAAGCAAGTTTGACATCAAGGCCACTCTTCCCCTGAGGCATTTTGAGACTTTTTCTCTCTGACACTCCCCAGTCAGAAACTGAGCAAGAAAAGAGCTTTATTCCCTAAGACATTAACTTGCAACACAGGATACAAAACTTCCAGATCTTCTGAGACTTCTGATTCTGGAAGCAATGGTTATTACTTCCAAAAGCAGGCAGAGAACCCACAGAAGACTGACCAAGAGCAGCTGAAACATTAGCAGTGACCAAGATAACCTTTTGAGAAGTGAGAACTGAACCAGAGTACTGTGCTTTGTATGTGTAAACAATATTACTTTAAGTATGTAAAATGTGAGCACTACTCCTAGTCTTTCTCTTCCAGCAGGTTTTTGATTGACATTTATTTTGCTATTCTTTTGGGTACAAGACAAAATATTCCTTTGTTTGTGGTTTTGTTTTGTTTTTCTTTTAAAGCAGAATGTTCAATTCAAGTCCCAAGTCACCGTTCTGGCATCAAGTACAGGAGCTTTTTTCCCTAATTGGAAATTATATTTATATTATCATAGGTATTTTTAGTCTGCCCAAGTGATTGTCAATTATTTGCATAGTCTTACTTGCAGGTTTGTCACCAGCCTGGAGTGAGTTTGTATTTGTTGCCCCAGAAATAAGCTGTGCAAATGCTAAGAATGGAGAGAAGGCCATCTGCTGAAGCACACATGATGGCTGCAGAATAGCTACACTAAAGTATGCAAAAATACCCCACAGCAGCAAAAAGGCAATTTCACTGCTGCTTCAGAGGTGTTTAAGCCTTTTGCTTCCCAGGGAGATCTCTCCTCAGCATTTCCTGGCTTTACACACAACCCTTCTTCTACCTTTCAGTTTATGCAGTTTGCTGTGAGTTCAGTCTTGAGACAATAGCACCTGTTAAAGATGCAATTTTAAAGAGTCAAAGAAAATAAAAAGAAGAACAATTGAGAAAAAAATAGTATTGTTGCTGTATTTTGTAGTTTAGTTGTTGAAATCAAACTGTTGATTAACAAGTTAAGTCTTAATGAACATATTTTGAGGGGAATAAAAGTCCAACAACAACAATAGCATTGAGTCCATGGGAGGATTATAAACAACCAATGCTAATTTTGCACCCATTCTATGACACTTAGTATTTTAAAATATTTTGGCTTCACAAACTCCTTTAACAAGATTAATATGATTGATTTTTTTCATAACCTTAGTCTGTTCAGCACTTCATTGGTTCACAGGCCAATAAATTCCTTTTCTCTGCTATCTTCCTTAAATCGCTTTTGCCTGAGATCACAAGTTTGATTTTTTTTTTGTAAATAAATTCCATTTCCATACCAGAAACTTGAAAAAATCCCAGGACAAATGAGAAGAAAGCTTTTCTATTTTTCTTAAAAGACTGATTTTAATATGTTAGGAAAATCAGAATTACTATCTGAGTAATGACAATAAATGATCTTCATTTTCAACCATTAGGTGGAAATTTATTGTTCCAAGAGATATCATAAAGAAAGAGAAAAGGACATTAATAGCTTAGAGTGTGGTTGGCTTTACTCATTCCCTGCTGCAGTGGTATCTCAGGATAAGCCATTTTACCCTTTTGGAATTACAAGAAAAAGGCAGAGTTCATAAGATGGATGTACCAGCAGTGACCGATGTAGCTAATAAGAAAAAGTCACTAAGCATCTCTAGTTTGTATAGGTAAGCAAATAGTTTATTTGGGAAGGGTATAGTCTTAGGGCAACTAATCTAACAAAAGGTATTGATACCTAGAGATAGTACACAAAAATAGAAAAAAAAAAAAAGATGCATCAGGAATGAGAAACTTGGGAATTTTCTTCTCACAGTTCAATTCTCAACTAAGGTCACACAGTATATGCTCATTTGTTTACATGGTTTCATTCTGTAATGAGTTATTTAATTTTGCAAGCAGATAAACTGACTTATTTTGTCTCCAAGTGGTATACAGAAGTGGATAAATTTGGTACAGCTCCCCATAAAAGTAGATAAACTTATACTCTTGCCCACACTGCTGTATTTACCAGCTTGAGCGACAGAGTTTGCAGGCTGGTTTGCTCAGTTGAGAGACAGTGCTGGATTCCAGACTTCTGTTACCACTACAGTCCCATTTACCTATATAGGTTTCTAGGAATTTGCTTGCAGCATTCAGAAAAGCTGTGATACTACTCCTACAGTAGATATTTTGTGTAATTTTAGTTTTACACCTTCATAAATCTGAAAATAAGATATAGTGCAAGAGCAGTTAGAGCAGAACCCATCTCTAATAGATCCAATTCCCAGGTGGTTTGGTAACACTTTTGAAACACCTGGATGTCCAACATTTTAGCTACCTGCTTCAGCTTCTGACTAAATCCAGTTTCATATCATTTAGGTTTCTAATCAGCAGTTTATCTTTTTAACTGTCAATGGCTGCCTGCTGAAGGTTCTTTATCAGTGCACAAGCTGTTAAGCACTAAAGCATCACTGCAACACATATCTTCCCAAACCTAAAAATAATTAGTGAGGGAAGAATTCATTTGGTTTCTTTTAAGCAATGCAGAATTTGCTGAACTCAAATGCTATCCTGGCTCTTTAAAAAAGCTTGATAATTTTCCATCAGGTTTAATGTACATTTAATTAGAAAATAATTGTTTCCTTACAAAAAATTCAGCTCTAAACGGAAGCTAAGTTATTTGCAGACAAATAAAGAGACAAGGCCATAGAAAAATCCTAGAGCATGCAGAGAAAACAAACTCAGGCAAGCATATGGGTCCTGACATGGGTGCAGAGGGGAAACATATGGCTATGCTCACAGAAGATATTCACTGCATCCTGACATGCTTCGAGTAGAAAAAGGAAAGCAGTTTGAAAACAAGCTTTGCATTTTGTTGCACACAGTCATAGAGGCCTTCTTCTCTACAATACCTAATATTAGTTTACATTACTGCAAAGTAAGTGCCAATGACAAGGAAAATTCTAGAAATAGAGCACCATTCACTTCTGTCATCTATGTACAGAACAGAGTGGGCCAGATGTCCACTGGCACCGAGTGACCAGCTCCAGGGAAAGCAGCAGATAATTTCTGGATGGAACACGGAAGACAGTTCTCCCCTCAGTTTGACAGAAGGCACTGTGATGGGAGGGAACATTGTCTGAGCACTGCCAGAATCTCCAGCTTGCTCCCTGGACAGTTGCACTGATTGGAAACACCGATATACATGGAATACACTCAGAGAATTTTTTAACTTTTAATGAGATTTCTAGCGTGTGCTGCTGTTTCAATGACTATCTTTTTCTGAATAAACAAATAATTCTCTTCAAAACGGTATTTGTGCAAGTCTTGCAACCTCTGGGGACTCTATTATCCAAGGTGTTATTGCAGTACCTAACACAAATGAAACACCATCAATAAATAAAACATAGTTTTACTAATACTTCCAATTGGACCTCTTTGACATCTGTTTAAATCAATTTATATTCAAGTCAGAATTCACAGATATTTCTATAACATCTTATTGCTTTAATTCTAAGCATTTCAGATAAATTAATTAATGGGAATGCCACAATAATCTTTCCCAGATACATTATTTTCAGTTTGGAGATGTTAGATTGGGGCACCAATACTAAGAAATATAACTAAAGCCTAGTAAAACACATTGGAGAAGAAAGATAATCATTTGTATTTCCCAAATTTCAGGCTAAATGTTCAATTTAATACAGTTTTTATTGGGTTTTGCATCTTTCTGAATATAGGGGAGAAGATCCTTAATTAAATGCTTAAAACTCGAACTGTTTGAGTGTCAGATAGTTTCTCTTCCAGCATACATTACTTGCAATATCCTTATATTCCCTGGAAAAGACAAAGTCTGCACAAATATTTACCAGGTTACACCATGCACAAATGCAGCAATTAGAAAAATTGCAAGCTGCTCTATTTAAATATTTTAACCTCATAATAATTCATTGATATAATTAACATTAAAAAATAAGAGCAATACATTACACTGGTGTTACTGTTTCTACCACTTCATTTCAGAGAATTAATTATATCCATTATCTTGCTGCCGTTATGAACCTGTCAAAAGTTTCAGGAAGCAAATCAAATTTTCCTTTTTAATAATAAAAAATTATCAAGTCTCTAAAGTCTCTAAAGTTCCAACAGTAACTGCTGCTGTATAGTAGAGGTACATAGCTTTTTGAAGCTGCATGTTTTCCCCTCAGCCATAGTTTTTGGAGTGTGCTGATGGGGAGAGCTGGTCACTCACAGCAGAGGAGTCGGGGACAGCTGTGCCCCTGCAAAGGCAAACCCAGCTCACCCTTCTGGCCAGGGCAGCTGCCTCTGGGGTGCTGTGCCAGGGAAACACTGCCAAAATTTTTCTTCCTGCATCTGGGAAGATTGCAAAGAAATTCTAAGTTTGGGAATTTTATGTGAAGTCACTTCCGAATACAGAAACCCACATTAAAAGGAGACGTGAGACCTTGGGATCATTCCTCAAGCTAACAGAGCTCAGTGGAAAAAATTGGGGGTGTTCATAGGGTTGGCTCTAGTGACTCATTTTACAGCAGGCAAATTCTGACACTCCTCCCTGAAAGTACCTGTTCAGAAGGCACTATTATTTGAGCCTTTCTTCAGGAGAGAACGTAAATTCTCTCCAGAAGAAAGTAATTATGTGCTCCTATAGGCTTCTAGGGTTTAGTTAAAAAAACAATTTTCTTACCAACAACTCTTTAATTTAGAGCACACAGACAATTGTGCAAACAAGTTTATACCTAAACTAGTTGTGATTCTGAGATATATGACTTTATTTGGAATTTAACCTGCTTGCAACAAGAGAATTTGGCCTTTTATACGGGTGAAATTTTGTTTGAGATCACTATCCATGTGATCCATATACCCTTACCCCCCCAGGGAAGAATTTAACTGTGTGGATTAGAGAGCAATAGAAAGTTAGGTTTACTTTTCAATTCAAATCAATGAAACTTCAGATACAAATCTAGTTTGCAAAGAAATTGGACACCATTTATGTTTTAAGACCCTGCCTTGATGTTTTTCATTAGACCCTGGGCTGGTGTTTTTCATTAGAGTAGTGTAAATGTAGAGCTGTTGCACTTTACCCAGATTTATGGGAATGTCAGAGAGCTCAACTTATTACAATTAACATTCCAATTACATTTCTAGAAGTATTTTAGAAAGGCCATTTAGAATGCTTTGACAGGAATTTGATGCACAGTTCACTACCACAGCAAATCACACTTGGAAAGAGAGCTGGAAATTGTACATGTTTTGAATCTTAAATACTGATTTTGGCTGAGCAGTCACAATGGTTACCTTCCAGAAAATTCAAGAACAAATTGTCAGTCTATGTTCCACCAGCTTTCTCCCTCTCTCAAAGTGGAAAATACAACTCAGCAGACAGAAAGTGGCATGTATGGAATTGTGCTCGCATGCACTTCAACCACACAGCAATCTCCACTGATGTACTCTCCTTACACAGCTCATTTGCAGCCTTGATTGAAAATAATGAAGAACTAACATATACAAAATGCTTTAGGATGTTCTGTACCTTATACTTTATGTTGGGCACTTAAATTTGATCTACTGACTATTATCCCTAATTATATCTCTGGAGCTCAAGAGAGGGTGACACACCCTGAAGTGCACCACAGGACCACGCTGAGCTCTGCCTTCAGCTCAGCACTGCTGCCAAGCCCCAGAGCTGGGCTGCAGCTGGAGAAGGAGCCCTGATGGCTGGGACAGGCTGTGGAGGGGTGGTGGAAGCTGTGGCCCAAGGCCAAGGTGGATGGGCTGCCCCCTGCCCTGGGCTGGGACAGGGGCTCACCTGTGGGGAGCAGGCTGCAGTTGAGTTACAGACACAAAGTCACAGACTTCTCAAGCTGGAGAAGACATTTAAGATTGAGTCCAAGTGCTAACCCAGCACTGCTGGCTTTGAACACCTGCGGGTTTTTTGAGCACTTGAGGCAGAAGAGTTTTGGCAGAAAGTGAGCAGATCACAGCCCCAGGAAGGATGAGTGAAAAAGCAATGTGGGTTTAGACCTTGCAAGAAATCAATGATGCAAGGAGGGAAAAGCAGCTGGAAATTTGAACAAACAGCGGGGACAGCTCACAAGACAAAGAAGCTGGAACTTGTGCCTTCTAGTAGCAGGAGAAATTCTCCTACTCCTCCCTCACACCTGAATATACAGGATCAGTTCAGTTCTTGGCAGTTAATAGGAAAGGGAAGAGAACAAACTTCATGAAAGGAGGCTTAAAAGACATCTCAGTTTGTAATGGCCACCAAGAACCCTCTCATCTCAGCTATCACTTGAGCTTCCAGCTCCAGTATTCTGCATTTTGCCAGATGCCTCCTTTACTGAGCAGTCAGTACTGGATTTCCTTTCAGTTCGGAACCAAATCCTAAAACCCTGCAAAATTTCAGGCAGTCTAATAACATTATGCTATTGTACATAGAACGCTTGGAAAATCCTTTATGCACCCAGCTACTTCCCTGTTTGAATATTTAAAGGATTTCCCAGCTCAGCCATGGCTTCCCTTTCAGGTACTGATGGCAGCTGCTGCCTGCAAAATTCAGTGTATTCGATATTTTCACATGTGCCTTTGATAATTACCTTCCTTACTGTCCTAATTTTGTTTTTCTTGTCTTTCACTAAGCATGTTTTTAAGAAAATCGAAGTCATAATGTGAAGGGATTTTTGCAAGTTTCCAGAATTTGCCTTAAAGCCAACACTTAATTGGAGTCACACCAAATTACATCAGGCCTGATACATAGCATGTGCCTGCCATGCATGGATCATATTCCCCTTTGGAGTTAACTCTTGGCTAGCATGAGTTAGTGCCACTGAAGATAACAGCACTACATCAATTTCCAATTTCCAGTTCTTTAATGGCGCATAAGTTAAAAATAATACAGTAATCTACTTAGAGCAATATAAAAACACTGCATGATTCTCCAGGCTAAGAATATTTTATCTTATTCCATTCGGAGCTGGGATTCCCAGATCCTTTATGAACCATGTTCATAGAACTTAAGTGGTTTAGCTCCCCTCACCTCACCACATTACGTATCTGGAACCAAGAGAGCATCTATTCTTACACATCAGTGGAAGGTCTGAATGGATGTAAATATTGCATGATATAACTCACTTTGAAATCAGGACGTATTTCAGGGGAAATGCCATTCACAGAGATTCTCTAATTGCCTTAGAGAGCTAAAAGATTGCCCTGTGGATTTCCCCACTCAAAACCTTTGAGTATTTCCTATGATCTGCTGCTTCATTTATTAATGAAAAACTTCAGAATACTAAGAAAGATCAGTATCAAAATTAGTTTTTAAATTAGAAAACAACATAACAAGACAGAGTTATCCACTGTATTTAACCTCAACCCACGAGTTTTACTGCATGGTTAAGAAGGGCATCTCCATGGTGTGACTGTTTCTGAAGCACTCTGTCGTGTCCCTCCAGCTTTTGTGTCATCCCAGGATGGAACCTGCACCTTTCCCATTGCTTTTTGCCAAACTTTCATCTTTGCAAAGACATAAACAACAGTGAAGCTTTATTGCTAGCCACTCCTATCATACTGGGAAGTGACACCTCAGGCCTGCAGCTCCCCCATCCTCTTGTGGCCTTATTCCACCAGGCATTTCAGTGCCTGCTGCTCCAGGTCCTGTGCCATGGCTCTGCTCTGGGAGCTGGCAAGAAGCCCCACTGAAATCAATGGTGGAATTATTCCTTCCTCTGAAGCTCCATATGGTAATATCCAACTGATTGCCAAAAAGAGAAATTATTCACAGCTATTAGCAACCTTTTCTCACACAAATTTTTTTTCAGTTGCAATACCTTGTCTTTTTTATTTTTTTGGCTCCCTATAAAATCCAAAGTTAGAGTGAGAATCCATAAAGGTGTGACATCACATAAGTAATTACACTTTCTTTAGAAACTAAGATTCACAAATAAACATAATTTGAATGAAGCACTGAGAAATCAAGGTCTCTTTGATTAATCTATTTATATTTAGAAGTCTATGACTGATGTGTTATTTTTTGAATGTCAAAACTTTTTTTATATTAAGGTGAAAATACATGCATATACAAGCAGCATTCATTATCTCTGGTTAATCAGCACAGGAAGAGACCCTGAATGTCAAATTCACCTGTGAAATTAAGAGAGAAAGTTCCAAAGAGAGAGCAAAACAAATCAGATATGACAGAGCATGACTGACATCTGCTCACGCACTGATGGGTTTATATCTCAGTAGCAAACAAAAATATAATAAAAGTGCAGCACAGTGTGGAAAGAAATAGAAAGATTTTGTGTTGTGCTAATGAGAACAAATAATCATTCGAATACAGAGCCCAGAGAGAAATGGGTTGAGCCATCCATTATTCAAACAACAGCCAGCCTAGTCTTAGGAATGGCTTTATGAATACACCAAAATATCTGTATTGCTCCTGCTTTTCTTGAGATGCAACTCACCATAAGTTCCAGTCCTTACTAGGAATGTTATGAGCCAGAATTTGAATTCTATTTCTAATAACAATGACATAGGAGACTTAGTGGAAATGCCTAGTAAAAATCTCATAGAGAATGAAGTCCATCAGACTGGCAGTATGAAAAAGATGTCAGGAAGTTAGATTTAAAATAAGCTAAAGCTGTTCTTTCTATGGTTTAAGCCATATATTTTTATAGGTTTGTATAATAATCCTTATGGCAATATTAACGTTTGTACACTCTTTCTAAAAGAATGCACTCTTATAAGAAATAAAATTCTATTTGATTACAGATTTAATAATGAAGTAATAAAGTTTTATCTTTATTCACTGAAATTAATTACTGTGAATGTATATTTCACATTCCTTAAATAAGTATTGAAGAATAAAATTACTATGTGATTGGCATTCAGTCTGTGACATTACGGTTTTGGGGTTCTGAGTAAAGGAATTTGTTCTTCACAAAGTTCTACAAAGCCATAGTGCAATGGCAAGATTGTAGTTTAGAAAAGAAACTGATAGGAGTAAATAAGTTTTTCCATCTGAAGAAAAGCTTCATGAAGGATCTGAGAAATGTCTGTAAATACTACACCAGTTTGCAGTTTCAGTTTTTGTAACTGCAAATCTCCCAGAAATTATAAGCTAAATAAATGTTTATTTGCACATGTTATCTGTACTGCTGGCACTGCAGTAAATAATCTTATAACAAATGCATTTACATGACCCTATTTTTCATGTCTACAACACAGGGAAATGAAGACTCGAAAAAGAAAATGTATAATCCTTTCATATTGTGACATGCACACAACAATAACCATGGGCAGAATAAAATCCAAATCCATAATGCATGCTCACATCACAGTAGGACATGGGCAAAATCTAACAGCATAAATTAACTTAATACCACATCACTGCTTCATTATGCACCAAGAAATAAAATTTTAAAAGCCTTAAAACAGAACAATAGTTTACCCTGTTAAAAATATAAAAACAAACCACCAAACATAAAAAAAATTGATATTTTTGTCTTAAGGCTCTTCTTTTTTAATGTCATACTAAAAACTGTAGGAAAGGATATTTTAAAACAAGTCCTCCTCAGAGACAGTGGGAAAAAAACCACCTGAATGAATCATGGGAGAGGAATGGGAAAAAACCCCAGCAGATCACTCCATTCCAAAACTTTGGATGAGCACAAAGCCTCAAGGATAACAAGATAAATAAAGCGTAACTCAACCCCTCTGTAAGCATTGAACATCCTCCTAAATGGAAAAGCTATATTAGCCTTCAACACTCTTCATTTTAGAGAGAATTCAACAGTACAAAGGCACAAACAAATAATATTCAGCAATGAGAACCTTCGTAATGTGCAGATGTAACAAGTGATGCTATTTGACTTGCATAAATCTAAAGGTCACGTTGAAATCTACTACTGAAGATTTTTATACCAGAAAGATGTCAAAGAAAGTCACAGTACCTTTTTTGCAGATTGCCAACTATAGATTATTTCAGCTTGAAATGCAAAAGTAACATAACTCTATATCCTTTTCATTTATGCTCATACTTAGCAAGAAATTCTTGTATTTCTCTGTATATTCTTTTCCTCTTATGTATAATTGCAGTAATTAAAAAAAAAAGCAAACAAAGCAAACAAACACCAAACCAAACAAACATAAAAACCCCAAAAACAACTTTGCAAAAATCTCCTAGTGGATAGAGATTTTTTCATGATGTAAAAACAGAGGATTTCCTCTTTTCTATTTTAAATTTGATGCTACGGGATCCTGTAGCAGATTTGCCTTCTGTGTTTATAAGTACTTTAAAATTAAATTTGTTTTCATCCATAAATGTGCATTTCTAGACCATGAGCAAAATACATGGCAGTCCTATCAATTCCTTGAGTCTCACTGTAAAATATATGTCTTCATTAAGGAACGTCTTCCTAAAATTTGCCATGTTATTGATGAAGAGAACTATAAAATTTATTCCTGTAACAAACTCATCTTTGGTCTACACAGAGTATTGTTTATGTTCAATAGTCCATTCTTTCCACACCTAAGTCTCCTTTTTGCCTTTTCTCTCAGTCCTGAAATACTAGGCATTCATTTGCCCAAAGGAATTTTTTTCAGCTGCTTTTTCTGAAATCGTGTTCCTCATGAAAGTGTGGCCTACATTTCTCTCTTAGATGTATGCACTTACATTTCTCTGTGCTAAGGTACAGTTAATTCTTTAATTAAATAATTCTTTCCCAGATGGCTGAAGTCGTATCTAGGGGATAGTTACAGCCCAAGACACACAGCAGCAGCTCTTCAGCACAGGAAAAATTCTCATGTGGAAAAATTTCCCCCTGAATATAGCAGGAGCACAAAGAGCCGTTCCAAATTCCACTGATTTCAGCATGAAATGGATTCAGCTCAGGAGACCTAAAGAGAACAACACAATTTCAATTCTCTGGGTATCATATGGGAAGTGTGGGGGGAAAGTATCACTAATGACAGCGTGGGAGTAAAGCAATTGTTTCCACAACTCTCAAATCAAAATGCACTAAATTATGATTCAGACTGGGAAAAGCCTGAAACTATCATGCAGAAAAGAGAGGTTTAATTTTATGTATCCAGGTCTTATAAAAAAAACAGGAAGAAATTCTAAACATGAAAACTCTAACTTTGGGCCCAAAAATCCCCATTAAAAAAAAAATGTAACTGATAGTTTTCATGGTGGAAATGATCTTTTGAGTTTATCACTATTGTGCTACGAGGTCCTGGCTATGATGGACGTTTCTTTGTGTGAAGCTTGACAAATCTAGATTACCTGCATGCAAGTTCATGTACTGGACAGTTTTAGAACCCGCTTTTTCACTTTCCCTACAAGTCTTTGAAAGAACCCCTTTGTTTTGTTTGATTCCTTATATAATAAGCTACACTTACAGGGAGGTGCAAATGGCAGAATATCAGGTTTAATCAGACCTGTTGTTTCCAAACCTTCTTGGTTGAGGGTTTGGTCTAGTGCAACCTTTCTCCTTTGCCCCTTCCTTTTCCACTTTACAGTCTAAGAAAATGTAAATGCATCCAAGAAGCAATAACACACAGCAACACATTTGCCAACATTTCTCTTATACATGAAATAGCAATTTAAAACAATAACTGAAATTATATTGCAACAAAATGTAATTAGCTACAGCAAGAACACAACCTCTAAAAAGGTTACAGACACAGGAATACTGTGATTTGGGCACAATGGGCCATAGCTGAGGCAGATCTATACATCTTCAAAACTGATTTACAACACAGTAGAAGAGAGTCCGGCTCTATTTTCCCCAAAACTCTACAAAAAACCCTCCACAAATCATTTCCTAGTGTTCACACTGTACAAATATGGATGCCACATGTGCAATCCTATTTGGTTCTTCAAAAACAAAACAAGAAAAAAATTAATATATTCTTTTCCTCCCTGAATTAAAAACAAAAAAAATTCCCAGGGGTTTTGCTCAGATTACGTCCACCCCCCCTGACTAAATTAAACTCCTCTTAAAGGGCAAACAACTTCACCCTGCCCACCCCCACTAAAAGTTTCCCTTTTTAATAGCTGTTCATCCCATAATAGGTTAACAGTGTGCGTGCTTGTAGATGATTTTGCTGTACTTTAGGGCTTTCATTTTGTTCACAGTTGAAACAAAACCCACAGTAACCTCGCTGACCCAGGGAAGGACAGACCCTACTGGTGCTTGTTCTCCAGTCCCCTGCTAAACCCAACGCTGTTAAATATGGGAGATTCTAACAGGCTCTTGAAATTTCTGTGAAATGGTGTTTTTTCCTCAGGGCTGGTATATCAGTCGGTATGAAAGAGCTAAATGCCAATTTGCCACGTAAGTAGAGAAGTATGTTTTCAGAAGAGGCAAAGAAGCCACTCCTTTTTCCACTCCACTTCTGGTTAAATGCCATTTCCCCAGCATTAGCAAGTCAGCCCTATCTGTGAAACAGAGAAAAAGCTGCTAATTGTACACAGGTATTCAAAGAAATCCAGCTGCTGCACTTAATCCATTCCTTGTGGAACTTGACTGAGTTCTAGGATGAGATGTGGCCAATTGCTTGCTGATCACGACTGAAAAGGAAAAGGGCTGCCATACTTAAGCCCCATTCCCCAAAGTGACAGAAATTCTCACTTATTCAGAACAATTCCTGGTAGACACAGGTATCTTAGAAATAGCTAGGAGCACTATGTGGAAAATAAGGAAGTCCTTGTTAGGGCAATTCTTAGAGGTAAAGGTGAAGTAGTGAAAATATATAACCATCCATTCATAACAAAAAATATTTTCTCCCTCAGTGAGGATGAAAATTGGATTCAATAGCAAAGCAATTTAAAGCGAATTTCCCACTCTGCAAAGTTTATATGGCATGCAGCAGATTATCTTCTGTCTGCAGGTACAACAATTAAATCCACTGAATAAAATTAAACTATCCAGGGTATGCAGATGAGTTCTGTTGCTATTTCTCCACCAATATATTTAATGAGGAATTGTGTCCAGTGTTGTGAGAACAAAGGACATTTTTACATTAATTCTTGTCAGCCTTTTTATTTGATAGACTTTTCTTCATCACTCTGGGGATTTATAGGAATTAGTATAATGAATAAAAGAACTAAGTTATTAAGTCTGATATCCAAACCACAGCAGTGACCGCTGAAGAAATTATTTACTCTGTAATATCAAGGAAATTATTTACTCCCTCAAGCATAAATATATTTTCTTTCCTTTTTTTCATACATTTAAAAACAATTTTTCAATGCAATCATCACTTACTAAAGGAGCTAGAATTTAAGAGCAAAAAAATTTTTGAGAGACTACTTAAATAGACATGAAAATAACAAGAAGCCTTTGCTGTCTGCACATTGAAAATAAAAATTGAAGGAAAACTCAAAAGATGGTATAAAAACTCCAGTTAAGAAATAACCTACAAGAACTGTCTTTTTTTCAGAACTATTTTTTTTTTTTTTTGTCTTAAGAGAACTAGTTTATGGAACTAGGCATTAAGATATGTTAAGTCCCCAAAACTGAGGCAAAAAAAATCAGCTAAAATATACTGTCAAGGACTGCAGTCCTGCAACTTGTTTTGATTACATTTCTAATTTTGATAGTGAGCTATCAAAATTAGATATGGGGTGAAAGAGTATTCTGGCATGCCACAGGACCTAAATATTGTGTTTAAAATTAAAATGAAGTGTGGAACCTCCTGTTCCAAGTCCCACTTTTCTTCTGCTGATAGTAGATCTACCTGTCTTATCTGATTTAGGTCCAGTTCTGCAAATCCCCCTCTGATTTGGATCTAAAATGGGACACTCAAGGAAAGCATAACAACAGCACAGTACCATGAACCTTCAATTCAACGAGTACATTGAAAAAATTATTTCTACACACATAGTAATTTGAATTTAAGATTTCACTAAAAAGGTGATTTCTTGAATTTTAATAAACATAGCACAATTTGATTTTAACATATGCCTTACATATAAATTCAGAAATACTGACAGATTACTTTGGAAGTCTGGGGATCACAGTATAGGTTTTTTTTTTCCTAGTTCTAGCCTTTTCATCACAAAATTCCTAGACTGGATGATTGCATGATGCAAACAACTGCCTGTTCTCTATTCTCTTGAAATAAATTAAAGCAAACGATTCAGTAACAAAAGAAAGGAGAAATGTGTCATTCTTGCTGTTATGAAACAGACAACTACTCATTCTTTTCATAGACACACAGAGCCCTGTTTGTGGCGATGTATTTTGGCTCCACTTGTGGCAAACTGCAGGGGATGTGGCTGGTTACAACTCTGCAACACCTGGAGCTTCAGTCTGGGGATGGTTAAGGACAAAGCTCTTCTGGGAAGCAGCAAAGAGCCAGTTTAGTGGACAGGGATAACTCAGAAGGGGTTATTCAGTCAAGTGATGCTGAAGGCAGCAGGACACACACACACACACACACAAAGAACCTCATCTACATTTCCTTCTATACTGAACCATGCCATGAAGCATCTGAATGCTCATCATCACAAAAAACCATACATATTTCTTGCTGAATACAGTAGGAAAACTCCCTCTTGGGAAGACAAGGGAGACTACTTCAGAAACCTGAGCAGAAACACAGTAAGTATGTAAAATTATTTTGCTCTACAACTGCTTGGGCACAAAGCTGACAACTGAAGTATAACTGACACCAAGTTCCGTTTTGAGGAATGACATAAAATTACTTTTCCCAAGAAATAGCAGCATTTCATCCAGGTAGCTCTGTTCTCACAGGAGGTTCTCGAGGGATTCCTTTATAGCTCCCCTCTTTGGAGGGACACCCTTTCCTACTCTGTAGCCCAGGTGACGTGGGTGATGACATCAAACAAGCACAACAGAGAACTTTCTACCTAGAATGCTTTTATACTCTGTATAAGCTCTTGGCAGGCAATCCCTGAATCAGGCAGTAATTTGCAAAAGAGAAAGGGGTGCAGTGTTTGCTAAGTGTTTGACAATGACAGAACAAGACAGTATGCCTCAAATGAGTTAATATGGTGGATTCTGGTATCCAGGGACCAATGAAGTGAGCTAACAATATTTAACACTTCTGTCAATACTTTTTTTTTCCAAAAAGTGTGGTTTTTACAACTTACAGATAAATTTGACTCAACCACACAAAAATATTAAAAGGTCATTTGATTGAAATCAATTAAATTCCTACAATTTAATGTCAATAGTTACCATTCACCCAATGTCAACTAATATAGTGATCTGTAGGGGATCTTTGTTTCCCCAATGAACAGCCACTAATTAAATTACTTCAATGATGTTCACACTATAAATGGTAGACTGTAAGAACTACAGTCAATTCTCTCAGGATTGGTTGGGCAGACTCCCCCTGGAAAAACCTGAAAGCTATGGTAATTATGCAGTCTCCTTTCTTCTGCTTGCATTAAAAAATGCTATCAGGCTTAAAAGGTCATGTGCAACTTCATCACATTTTCAGCTGGTGCAAAGGTCCATCATTGAAGAATGACAGAAACTCCTAAGGTATTCTAATCTGTTTCCAGGGTTATACCTGCCCATGGATTGCCTCACTTTGTAGTGTGACGCTATTCTTTTCTTACTTTGCCCTTGGCTGAGCTGAATACAAATTCAAAGTTATTTTCTTCTCCCCTTCTTTTTGTAGATGGACAGAAATATCAACGGACTTCAGCTGTCTTTTGAATTTACATTAATGAGTAAAAGAGAATTTTTTAAAAAAACCCAACAAAACAACAAAAAACCCCCAACTCCAAAGTGAGCAAAAGTGAAATATGAAGGCTGCCAGCCTTTATTTGGAACTCTGAAGCACTTCACTATAAAAATTGGAAATTGCACCTTTTGTGCATCTGGTCCAGAGTTCTCTTTTTGTTCTCTCTCTTGTTATAGATAAGGAAATAATGAATAAGCCTGGAAAGAGTGAAGGCTTAAAGGATGTTGCACAGGAACTGGCAAAATTCCTTTACAATTTTTGGATGCTCTTTTGAGCCTGCAAAATAGCTTCAGCAAATGGCAAAGCCACAGCTTGGAAAGCACTTAGTGGAGAAAACTCCTGGACTATTACATCATTATTTCAACTTTGATTCAGTAAGCAATGCACCTATGAAGTTCTATATATGTGTTTATAAGTACAGACTTGAGGGAGAAGATATAAGCTGTCCAGTGTCTAAAAAATCCCTACATAAATTCTGCCTGGCTAAGCAAAAATCACCTGTGAATTCTTTGAAATG
>VYZP01053975.1:29339-67352 GCA_013400635.1 Hypocryptadius cinnamomeus
CTTTGAAATGTACATTCGATTCATGCTGCTCTAAAAAGCTTTTTCAGTAAAGTAAGCTTAATCTAAATAAAAAGTAATTCAAACTGGTACATGGAATGTAATGTTTCAAAGAAATTCATCCCCACTGTATTCTTCCCAATTGCATTTTAAATTATTTTCAAAGCTACTTTTTAGATTAAAGATTATTTTCTTAAAAAAAAACAACTTAGATTTTTTACACTCAATATTTTACATGCTGAATAAATATTTTATAGGTTTGACAGTGTCAATGGTATTTGTATATAATTATATTGTATAAAAATGCATTTCTTTGGCACACCATACAGCTTTCAGTATGTCAGAGGCTGCAGAGAAAATGTTGCAGACATTATTTAATTAGCTGCATTCAAATAAAGCTTTGCAGAGCAAACATTAAAATATGGAGCTTCTTAGTCCTTCTTTACTTTCCAGAGGAACTGTACCAGAGTATCATTTTCTACTTATTATGAAAAGTAGAAAACTAAACACTACTGAGATCTTTGCAATACCAATGGTAAACCAAAACCTTTTACCATATATCCGTAAAATTTAGCAGCAGACAGAATAAAAAGTTATTATTTTACTCATGTACTCCCAGCATTAGACCAGATTCAACTATATTTTTTACTTATTTTTAATATTCTTTTTTGTTAATCAATCGTCATTCTTACTTATAGCATTTATTTAATCCTAATTCTGGTATATTTTTTAATTTATGGGTAAAATAATTATCCCTAGTTTGACAATACTACTGCCTATAGGAGCCAAATGTAGCACTGAAGTTACTTAGGAATATATTGCCTGATCCTGCAGCTGTTGAAGTTAGTAGCAAGATTCCCACTGGATTTTCACAGACAGGATTTTACTCCAGAGTTCCTGGCAGGTCATCAGACTGCCTGAATTAACAAGCCTGTTCTCTTAGGGAAACTCACAGGGGGGGTTGGAGCTCATTTTGTGAGCTGCATGCATGCAATTGCTCCTTGGCTCATGTGAGCTGGCCATGCAAACTCCACAAGCAAACCCACTTGAACAGAGTGCAATTCCACCTGCATCCAAACCCAGCTTCTGTCACCACATATGCACAAATGCTCTGTTGTTATACTACCATAATTATTTGCAACCAATGTGGAAAATTACTCCATCTAAATGCAGAAAATATTAAATAAAATTTTATGTCTCTCAAAAGCTGGGCTTGTTCACTAGTTTTCACTTAAGTCAAAAAGTAAAAATGCCAGTATATTCACCCTCTCTGATCAGTTCAGTGTTTTCCAGTGCAATTCCTACCACCGAGTAGCTCTGTTTTCAAGGAGATATTCATCTCAAAATAAAAACTGTAGATCACCAATATATCACATCACTGCATATATATGCACAACACAGAGGTGCTAACAGAAAAGCCACAGCCTTTCCCTCCCTTTCCCCACAACATCCACAGTGGAATTCATAATCCAGTTTTTACCACACATATAAACTATTTCACTTTCAAAGGAGTATAACCTATTGGTGGCAACACATCTCTTCCAGAGACTTAACTTCTGTAGATATTTGCAGAAAAATAACTATATTCTTCAATTCTNTTCTGTAGAGATTTGCAGAAAAATAACTATTTTCTTCAATTCTGATATTAGAGAAGTGCACAAAAAGAAATAGAAGACATGCAGGACCACCAGTGCTTAGGTAGGGTTTACATTTGTCATTTTATGCTCCCCCTCATCACTACATGTTGGACGTGCTTGTAGAAGGGTTGTTGGGACAGCTGAAGAGAAGCAGGATTATTCTTATTAGTAAGATCTGCACTGTTATTACAATGTTTCTTGTGTGAGAACTGGACAAGGAGAAAATGCAGGTTCCAACCTAATTCTAACTCTGCTAAAACAAGGTACTAACATAAGGAATGTGACCTTTAATAAATTACAGCAGTTATATGTTTGCACAATATACTAAAATGCCAAATAACTTCATCACCCACTTAGTACCAGGAAAGACTAGCACACTACTGAGCCTCATTCCTCATGTCACTGTGGAAGAAAATAGCTGAAAAAGTCAAAAGTATTACAGGATTTTGTAGTAAAGTTTTAATATATTTTTTCTATTAATAAATGATAACAGCATAATACCATAAAAGGTGTGTCACCCTGTACTTCCAGGTGGGTTAGAGCAAAATTATTATTCTTTGATCAGCAGGGTCTCTGCTCTTTAGCCTAATTTCTAAGAGGTCTTTTTCAGTAGATGTCAAAGGATTTTAAGGCAGTAAAATTTCTCTTTAAAATATGAGAGAAAAAAAACCAACTTTATAGTTGCAGCCTCCCCAAGTGTGACTGTTTGTCTTTCCATAGAAAGAGGATTCCTCTTTCTCAGGAATACTGTGTTTAATACCAGTCATACTACCTAGAGCTGTCTGACATACTTTCAGCTAAGGAATTTTACTTATAAACTCTACCAAACTCTTCCACAGCTGAGAGCTGATTTAGGTCAGATCTTGAAATGAAGATGGTTTACATCTGCTTACCCAGGGTCCTAAAGTGAAGAAACAAACTGGTTCTATGGTCAGAATCAGTTCAAGTAATGATGTGTTTATAAGAGAATGACTGAACTAATATTGTTTGTCCCCCTTTCTTCCCAGCTTTGTCTGTCTCTCTTTTTTTACCCCCTTGCAGAACTGACTTGCTGGTGCTCCTTTGCCTGTTACATGCCCACACACATGATAATTCCAGTATTTGTGCCATATGGAGCTTTAGCATTCTCTGTACAAAATCTAGCTATGAGGCCAAAAAAGTTCTTCCTTTGCTATTCACATCTGACACTGAAAAAAAAAAAAAAAAAAAAATCCAGACTTTGTTTTGGATGGAAGACAAGGATCTGAGTTTCCAGAGTGGAGAAGACAACAGTTGCCAGAGCATATGGTAAAAAGTCAGAGCAGCTCCTGCTCCAGTGGGGTTCTGGGTGACAGCAAACATTGCTGCCAATGCAGGGCAGAGCCAGGGGAAACAGGACAGACTGACACCACATTTTGTGTGGATTTAAAGGAATTAAGGTTTTAAAGTTTACTTGAAAGTGGCAACTACCAAGTATACACAGACTTTGATCATAACTCCAGGATCATTTTAGTGTTTCTCAGCCTGCCAATAAATCATCATTAAGGTAGATGTAACACTGCAAATCAGAGACATGGCTAAGTATTGTGTAAACAGAGCTGAATGACCTCTGACTTGCTATAGTTCCTGAATTAAACAATGCAGGTGTTTGAAACCAAAGCTGTGAAACTCTTCACAGCCTGAACAAAAAAAAAATTAGTAAGCTCATTTCTGATGCCACAGTTATCTGTACAGAGCTTAATTTAAATCTTGTTTAATTCTACATACTTCAGTAGGGTCGAGTTCAGCTTCTTGCAGGCAGATGGCAACAGCCACCACTCCCCACCCCATCACCCCCACCCCAAAGGAAATACATACATAAATCCACCAGGATTCTCACCCACCAGGAAAGACAAAGGTTTTTATCTCATAAAGAAAAAGGCACATTTATTAAATAATCTGTTGGAATAGCTGTGTTTAAGAATGGTAAGAAACAGATACAGGCATTACAGATGAAAACCATTCCCGTGAATAATATGGGGGAAAATGCAACAAATGCTGTACAAGGTATAATAAATAGACATAATATTAGCTTAACATTCTCTCTTTGAAAAGGTGGCTGATTAGAAGGCAGAAATTATGAATCTGAATTTTAGTAGCGATTTTTATATGATTGCACACAAATATTAGTTATGGTGGAGGAAGAGTAGCTTTAAAGAGCTATGGATAGTGTTACTTAATGAAAATATTATTATGGGTAGGGATAAAAAAAAAAAATCAGACTGCAAGGAGGTTACCAGTTCTTGAATGACTGATATGAAGCTTGGTATGTTACATATTGATATGCTACATTAACTAACATGAGGTAGGAATGCATTAATGACAGCCATTATTGATATTAAATGTGGCATTTTAGAACAAATGTGGATTATGTTTTTTGAAAGATAGTCTGATTGGCTTTTGGAAAAGAAAAAACAGAAATGGGACTAATATGAAGGGACTAATTTCTGTTATTCAGTGGGAAGTTCATCATTTGTGGATGATGGGGGAGGAACAACTCATGTGCTAATTGATAGTCAAATAAAAGTTTGAAAAAAGGCATTAAGAAGCTGAGAAAGTTTACAGCATCAAAGTGCACCTGTGATATTGCATGAAGTGTATGTTCAAGAGACAAGAATTTATATCAGAGAACAGAAGAGCTTAACCTATTTGGTACAGTAAACATAAAATGTCAGAGGAGATGGAATTTCTGCCTGTAAATAAATCAGGTGGTAAACTCTGAGGGAGGCAGAACTGGGGAGAGAACTGTTTTATGGTTATTGCCAGCTGAAAGCAGAAACAAGTGATGTGGTGAAAACATCATAGTGTTCAGTTTGGTGTTTAAGAAAGGGTATCATTAAACAGCCACCAAAGACTCTCCAGTGTCTCCAAATGCATCAAGCAGGTGAAAAACCTAAAATTTAATTAAGTATTATTAAAATTAGTGAATCCTGCATGTACAACACAGCTATCACTCTTCAGAGATATCTAGTAAATATTAATCCTCCCATACAGCTTCCCAGCCTAAAACCCTCATACAGAAAAACTACAGGGAACATTTCTAATGTTGAGGGGGCAACAGAAGAGGGTTTATACTAGTTTAGTTTCAGGTTGTTGAAAGTAGAGTCCAGAAAAGTCACAACAATGCCATCTAAGTATAAATCAGTTTCCTATTACATACACCATGAAGTTTTACTGCTCTTTATCACAAATAACGTGCTCAGGCAATAGAGATTTCAACAGGCAAGAAAACTTAATAAACACTTTCTTCTCTTATTTTCTTGTTGAAACAAGGAGGCAATTAAAAAGTACATTCATAATGTTTCAAATACTCTAGTTGCCTCTGAATTGATTCATCTGGTGTTTATGCAACAAGAACTAGAACAAAAAATCTGATAAAACCCAAATCCAAATAATCACCCTTCTCAATTACACCCAAATGTTTTACTTCTAGGCATATATTGATAACACTGATCCAATAACTTTCTGGCAGATGACAAAGTACAAAAATCAAGTTGACACCGTGTGCAGTTTTTTTAAAGGTATAAACATTTATATCTGATGCAGTAAATTTTTCCTCAGGAAATTAAATATTATTCTGCTACATGATACTTTTTTGGTGGTAGCTGGGGCACTAGGTAATCAGTATTTATAAAGAGATCAAAAGTGTTTTTATGTAAGCAATGCACTTAATCCCAAAATTTTAGTGACGGTTTAAGGTAGCTGTATATAGTTTATCCATAATAAATTAAAATAACTAAAGGATGAACAAAGGTAATTAATTCTATTAAGCTGTATTAAATTCAGAATCTGAGGGAAGATGTAAACAAGCAGCTCCAAATTATTGTACATTTCAATTGCTATCTATGTTTATCCACCCGACAACTATATTTCTCCTTACATATGTAATTTAAATCATTAAGGCCTTGTATAAAAACCAGACAAAACCCTCAACATCTGTACTAACCAATATGGGAAACAGAAAAATTCAGATCCTTTCAACAAAAATCTTTGACCTCTACACTCTCTCTTGAGAGGGCTGATTTAGAGGCTGACATAACTTGAAAAGACAAATCATATTTGAATGCTAGTATGTTTTCCTTTCAAGAACTGGTGTTGGCCTACTACTACTTGCATTTAGCCATTGGTGGCATTCTGTTGCAAGGCAATATATAAGCAAATTACAACCTATTTTTTAACCTATAATAAACAACACAAAAACTGCCTGACCTGAAAAAAATCTAGAACAGCATTTAAGATCAGTGATGGAAGACAGAAGTAGTTATGTTTTCATTTTTTTTTCTTCCCACCCCTAACCAGAACTCCTTTGCTGTTTCCTGCCAAGAGATAAATCAGGAAATATTTCAGAACTAAAAAATGTTAAAAGATCACATTGTTCTTCCTGCTACCTATTAGTGATAAACTTATATTGATCTATGAATGTTATCCAGCCTTCAGCTCCAAAAGAAATTGGATCTGACCGTAATGTTTAACAAACAGATATTTAGTAGGATACTCAGTCCTGGAACTAAAAAGTAATTATTCTGAGACCAATTCACTACTATTTCTTGTCTTGACTGGCATGCTAAGGCTCTGAGGAAAACCAGCAACTGCCTCAAGCCTCACTGGGGCACACCAAACCTGGGCAGGTGTTCCTGGAGCTGTGCTGCTGCTCTCAGGGCTAGAGCTTTGTTGTGGCAGTTTCTTGTTCCCTATACCATGGAAGGAGAGGAAAGGAGTCTGCAGTGCACAGAGAGAGTGATGTGCACAGGAAAAGGGGGTGGTTGTGCCTTTGGAGGTGAAGCTGTGTCTCAGCGCCTCTGCTCATCTCTACTGAGTTCCACTTCCTCAGCATTTCCTTCCATTTCCTGAGCAATGCTCAGGCTGATGGTGCAATGTGACCCAGGCTCTCAGGTTTTACTCTACAGCAGAACGAATCCCATTCACCTCTCCCAAAAAAACCAGTGCAGCCACTGTGGAAACATTAGTGGCTCCAACCTTGCCAGATTGTCCTGGCAAAACATGTATTTTCAGAACCTGACTGCCAGGTTAGCTAACATAGTTAAATTTATATCCCTGCATTTCAAAAGTATTTCTATTTTTAGTATATTGGCATTTTTTAATCTCTGCTAGTGGGTTTTGAAACATAATGTCTCATTTAAATATATTAGCATATCAGTACCACAAGGTCATTTCAGAATGCAGGAGAAGAAAGAAAGCACTTTTACATGCTGTTATTTTCCAAGAAAACTGGGAGAAGCAAGAGAGTAAATAGCCTACTATTTTGTTAAAAAAAGACCCCAAAACCACATGAGAAACATCAAAGCAAAACAAACAAACAAACCTGAGAAACAATTCAAACAATGCATTCAGCAGTCATTTGATACACCTGTGTCATGGATAGCTCTGGTCTAAAGTGTTCTGGATGCTTTTGCTTTCATGGATATTAAAAACACCCAATATTGTTTTCCACATGTAAACATCACAAAAGTTCTATGATGACATACACAATACAATTAAAAGGACTCACAGTATTTTACTCATTGTTGCTAAGCAACTCTACATTTGTGGACCATTGCATTTCTGGTCAGTATGAGGAGCAGAGCAATCAAAAAGACCCAAAACAAAAGGAGCAGCCTGTTCAATTCTTCTGCTTAGCTGAGAGTGCACCATGGTTACTGGAATGGGCCTGCTTTGACAATTATTGCACCAGGAAAATCTTTTAACCAACAGCTGTACCATGGCAGAGTTAATTACAGCCCCCTGTCTTTGTCAATTCAAAGCCAGTCTACCAGAAATGACCAATCCAAGAAAGGTGATTTTTTTTTCATTAAAATATCCAACTAAATATTTATCTGCAGTAAATCAGCAGATTTGTAAATTTCAAAAATTATACACTGCTTATAATCATACAGAATCCAAAACAGAAACTCATTATGGTATTTTATATTATAGTTATCTAATATATTCCAGTGGAAGGCTAACAATTAGAGGCATCTAATTCTGCCTAAATCTCTAATTCTGTAATTAGAGGTATTAATTCTGAATTTGTTTTGTCCATCAGATAAACACTAACTCTAAAATTTGCCAAGAAATTTGGTTTTGAACTTGCTTGCTCTCATTGTGCATCTAGATCCATGAGATTAGTTTGGATCTATCCATTCCAAGTATGTTTGAGAACACACAAACCTGAACAGGAAATGGACCAGTAGAAAATAGAAAGGTCATTATCAAATTATAATTCTTTTTGATGTTATCAAATTCCTTCATCTTTCATTTGCTTTCATTATTCTTCAAAGAGACTTAAAAAATTAGTCCCCCCTTTTTGATCAGTACAGCAATCAGAAAGTCCACAAGTTAATATTTTCCACTAATATATTGAGAAATTAAGGTGAAAATTAATTCAGGAAGCATAAGGGTTTTTCTTAAATTGCAGGATATTTCAGAGGGTACTTACACTGCTTCTTGAACTTGTAAATCTAGCTTTTCTAGAAAGCTCCTATTTGCACTTTATAAGGCATTCATGTATCCAATTAAGATGTAGTAAAGGCTACAGAAGTTGGTGAAAGAATCCGAGGATTCAAATGAGGTTTTCTTTTACTTGTTGATTGTGGTGGGAAAATAACATACTTATAAGTATGGCTCTTTAGGGAAATAGCAACATCTGTGTATGCTTTGACCATTTAAAGCACAAAGCCTAACACTTCAATTTTTAAAATTGTAATTCCTCCATATCAGCAGATGTGTCCTACTCCTCTTGACAATGAGAAGAGCTGCTTTCCAGACTACTGTCCACACAGATGTCCTCTAAAGTATGCTGAGGGGAGGGGGTTATTCCCTCTCCTTGCTCTACTGCTCGTGCTCCTGTTCACACAGCCCAGGTGGTCGCTGCCAGGGCACTTTCCTTGCCCACACCCCACTTGCTGCCCAGCAGGACCCTGTGGCCTTTTCCACAGGGCTGCTCCCCAGCCCGTGCCCAGCCTGCCCTGGGCTCCTCCTTCCTGGGCCAGGACTTGCCCATGTCCCTGCTCAGCTCCATGTGGCTCCCATCAGAGTGTTCCTCCATCCTGCCTGGGTGTGAGGAGCAGATGAGCTGCCTCCCAGGTGTGTGCCAGCTGCTGAGCCAGCTCTGCACCCCCTCATCCACTCCTCTGGTCAAGAACTGCCCCAGATGGGGCCCAGGACAGAGCTCTGTGCCATGGCTTGTCTTACTGGCACCCAGGCAGGCAGGGTACAGCCCTGGGTTTGAGCATACAACTCCTTTCCTTACTCACCTGCTCGTCCACCCATGCAGACTGCAACATCCCAACCAGGAGAGAAGGATGCTATGTGTGACTGAATGAAAAATCCCTGCAGCACGTTTTTGAAGCTGGCAACTTGGCCATCTGAACACTGAGAAACACTACAGGTTCACAATTGTTAATTATTTCTTTTCATGTTTTTACTTCTACCTGCTCTAAAGAATTTTATGCTCATGTATACAGCAATTATTTTCCTCTCACAAGGAAGAAAAATTAACATCTAAATTACTTCAAAAAGTTAATAACCAGTAAAGCTGTTTGAGCTACTATGACTGCAGCAAATTAGTAGAAACAAATGAAGAAGAAGATATGAATTGGACTTATTTTTAAAGAAGAGTATTTAATTAAACCAGGTTGAATATATGAAGACTACCTTTTATCTACAGTGTGCATTACTCTAATCTATTGATATTTAGAAAAATCCTTCTCTTGTTACTATATTTGTAGCGAAGGGAATTATCTCAGCAAAGTATTGCCAGTTATCATCTTATATTCCAGACCCAAGAAGAGGTTACTTAAACCTTTAATTAAGAAAAAGAAGGCAATTCGTGAAAATTTTAATAGCTGTTTTCATATCAGCAACTTTCAGTTAGCAAAAGAGAATTTTTTTGGTCAAAAGCTAACAGAATCCACAGGTCCAGAAGCAAAGTGTTGGCAGCAATTATTTCAGAAGGGAATTACCAACAATGTTACATAAAATTTTCTCAAGGGAAATGTAAACTCATGCTACATTATTTTAAAGTAAGTGTTAATGTCTTTCTTACAGCTAGAATTTGGGAGTTTAAATACAGAACATTTACATCATTACCAAAATATGCAGTTTTTGCTGTAACTAAATACAAAGAACAAAAACATAGAGGGTGTTGCAACTGATTTAACATATTTTAGCAAGTTTTTCAATGACACCAAGCTGTGTGTGCAGCTGACACAATGGAGAGAAGGGATGCCATCCACAGGGACCTTGAAAGGCTTGGGTGGTGGGCCCACACAAACCTCATCAAGTTCAACAAGGCAAGGCAAGGTCCTGCACCTGGGTCATGGCAATCCCAACACAAACACAGGCTGGGCTGGATTGCAAAAGGGAGAATGGATTGAGAGCAGCCCTTGGGAGAATGACTTGAAGGTGTTTGTTGACAAAAAGTTCACCATGGCAGTGTGGGCTTGCAGCCCAGAAAGCCAACCATGTCCTGGGCTGCATCCAAATCATAGTAGCATTCAATAATTTTTTTTTTTAAAGTAAAAGGACACAGAAGGGAAAAGTACATAACCAAAACTCTGGAAAATGTGAACAGAAATTTAAATATTTTAGCAAACAAATGTTTCTGTGGCTAAAGCCTTAATACCAGAAAGTTTTGAGTCATCTGAAAATGTGTAGTTGAAGTGCAGTGGGAATTATAAAATAGATCTCTGCTCTCATATATCTCTATATTTGTAACGATACCATGAACACATTACCTGTCCTAGTGTGTAGGACTATTGTCACACACAATTACACTATCTCAGCACAGCATTTACTCCCTAAGTTCACACACCTCCTGCTTTCTCTGAATTGAGAATTACTAATTCCTGTGACATTATTCACCACAACATCTCAAAGAGTTTTATAAGCATCATTGGACAGATGGGGAAGCTGAGACAGAATCGTGAAGCAGCTTTCACAAGGTCATGCAGCAAGACTCCAGTAAAACCAAGAACAAATGTCATGGTCTTACCATCTATATCTGAGACACACAGATTCATAAATATTACATCCTTCATCATTCCTCCTACCTTAGATTTAAAAGCAAAGATTCTTGTAGAGATTTATGTTTACCTTCACTATATATGTATTTTATAGTACTTCATATATTAAAGATTTTAAGTTTATCCTACCTTTTGTCTTTGTTCCGAGTTAAATATTATGGAAAATATTGCCCATTTTATTCTTATAGCTTGGAAAATTACCTCTGGGAACAGAGACTGAAAGCTACAAATTGATGGAAAACACAAGTTCTTATGATCAGAGGCAGTCACAGGAGATTATTCAGCAGCCTGACACAGCTGGAAGCATACTGGATCAAAGACAAAGAACAATATCTAACCCTGAGACAGCAATGCTGCTTTGCAGAACATGTTTCCAGGTGTGTGACAGCCTCTAGCCCTCGTGCAAAGACCTGGGGGTGTACAGAACAAAATGCAGTGTGAATTAATTTTCTGGCCTCTGGTTTCTGTGCACAGTCTCTCCCTGGCATTTGTTTGTGGTCCCTGGTATCCACATCTCTAAGGAAGCAAGGGCAGGTGTGCCTGGAATTTCTGCATACAAGCACTTCATGGACCTCGGCAATTTTACCACTGAACACCCTTAGGTTGATGCAGACCTTGAACTCAAACCCCACCAGCAAACATCACTCCTGTGTGGCTCTTTTTAGCTTTTCCTGGGGAATTTATCCCATCACTGATCTTTCAACATTTAAAACAGCTTCTCTAAGCATTCACAGCAGTAGTTATTTCAAATAATTTTATCAGTATCTCTACTGCCTCTTAAGATGTATTCAGCTTTTTTGCAAGCATGCTTTTTCTGTAGCTTCTAGATAGTAGGGCAGACTACCTATTTTTCCAGTAACTCCACATAGGGATGAGAGACATGGTAATAAGTTGATTAATATTAATGTGGTTTACTCTTGAGGAAAATGAGGAAATTGGGAGTTTTAGAAACTTCTTTCTAATTAAGTTTTACCTCTTACAGGTCATTAGTTACCAAATATTTCTGTAGTTTCAGCTCTTGATACACATTTTTTGAAAGCAAGTTATAAAAGTCTGTCATATAACCCAGAGGTAGTAGCCAGTCCATGACAAATACTTTTTTTGGTATCATTTCATGAAGGTCAGTTCACCAAATGTGTGCGTGTGTCTCTCTGCTTGATGCCCCAGCTATCCAACCTTCAATATATATGAGTGTATTCAACCAGGCCTGATTATATTCTTCCCTTTGGTTTAAGTTTCTTAACTGCAGTGCCCATAATTTCTGTTGATATAGACAGGCTCAAATTCTACTAAGATAAATTCAATGTCCCTTCATCTAGAAATACATTAAAACAAAATACAGTGAACAAAGAAGTGAGAAATAAAACTAAAAATACAGCTGTCCATGAATCTGAAATTAAATTAAATTTGCAGGGACCAATTGGGACTTGCCTTATGATAAGCACAAAGCAGATCAAGGTTATAGAAGCCATTAGTCTCCCACAGAGACCTCCTCTTTTCTTTATTCCAGTGAGACCTTTCCTATGTGATATCTCAAAGGCACAGCACCAAAATTTGAACTACAGATTAGTCTTCTAACTCAGCCACAAGTGCATATTTATATATTCCCAAGTGGGCAAGTACCTCAGTGCCTTTGGGCAGTCCTGAGAGCCACAGACACGCCCTGCTTAGAGCCAAGCTGACTGCCCTTAGGCAGAGAAAAACTTCTCAATGTATTTAACAAAGAACAACATTAATGACTGGCAGCATATTTGGGAGTTCTAAAATATAACATTGCTTACATGCTTAATTCTTGCTCCATAAATATGCTGCTACAGTACAATAAATAATTTCCAATTGCACTGGACCCTAAAGTGATTGAAATATTTATATAGCGGCAGAGTTAGAGGAATTATTCTGTAGTGAAAGATTGAATTATCTTGAGAAAGGTTCCCAAAACTGAATGGTTTGAGAAATTGCCTTTCTTGATCCATTTTAGAGACACTATTAAAATCTTGATTATAGGAAAGACAAAGATTATTCTGACAAGGTAAAGCCCCCACCAAGATGTGGATTTGTTTAGATACAAATATTATGCAATGAGTAATAGCAAAGCTAAGACAAATTACACTTTCTTCCTCATAGAAGATTTTAGTGCATGAGCAGATTGAGCATATTTGCATGTTCAATATAGTCTCCTCTTTTCCTCACTTCAATGCATTCTGATATGGCCATTATTATTTTTTGTCTACACAAACTACATTTAACCTCCTCCATCTCAGAAAAGTCATGAAAAGACTATCATCTTTTAGAACTCTCTGAATTTCTACATATTCATTTTACTTTTCTGACATCTCCCACACATATTAATTATTTTAATTTTTCTAAACAATTTTTAGCAGAATGATGAAAAGAATTGTGAGAGAAAATAATTGTAATGTCCCAAAGACTGTTAAGTACTTCTAGAATTGCACTAAACTACAATCACATATATTTTTCCCTAGCTTATTGGCAATCAAGAAACAGATACACAACATGCACACCAAAGCATCCTTAAGTGAACAAAGCACAATTCAGAACAATACACGTGGAAGCCAAAATGTCCTTTTTAGTTAAGACACATTCAAATCAGATACAAACTAGTTTGATAATATTTTAATGACTTTTATAGAGATTCTTATTACCTGGTTAGCTACCACTGATTATGTACCTTTACTACAAGAAAACTCACATAGTATTCTGAGGGGCAATTCTGTCCCAGTTTTAAAGTGGATTTGTCAGCAGTGGCACAGATGGGAGACTATTTTCTGAGAGAGAATGATCAAGAGAGCTGTCACACTAGAAACAGAAAAAAAATTTTGAATAGAAATAACAAGGTACACAATGCTGTGAGTGGTGTTTACCTTAATGTGCATGATACTCTGCATAGCTTCATAGCATCACTTCTGCTGCAAAGATAGCAACACTTAGAATTTGGTACCTTAATAATTAATGTATACACAAATTCTTGCAAGATACCTAAAACCTACCGTGCATAGGTGGATAAGGAAACCATTTCTCAAATACAAATAAGTACACCTTCAGTGCTGAAAACCAAAAAGAGCAACAAAATACAAATTAGACTGGGGGACCTTGCTCTCTCTGCACCGTTTTGGCCCAGAGAGTTTTGATGTTAAGCAGGTTTCAGGCACATCCACTTGTCAGAGTCACTGTGGACAGATGTTTCCTGTTGTACTGGTTTACACGAGGTATTAAGATCAAAGACTGCCAACAGGAATGGTCTTTCCAACCAGATCCTCTCCACAAACATGAAGAAAGCAGATAAGAGCCATCTGTTATTCTGCCAGTACAGATGTTAGTTTGTTTTATAAGACCTTTGCTGCATATCCACTTCAACTGGGATAAACATCACTTTGTTTACACTGGGAATGAGGAGCAGTGTGTATATATTCTGAAAGGCAGCTAACAGCCCTTTAATGGAACCATAACTTTTCATACTGAGACAGAATGGCAGGAAGTACAGTTCCAAAAGTAATACTAAAAATAAGAACCAGTCAAAAAATGAGAGTTGGCAAAAACTTGTGTCACTTTTGCCAAGAATTTGATTAAATGTTTGCTTGAAAACTTGGTTTGTTCAATTTTGAATATAGCCTGATTAGCAAGAATATTCAAGGGAACTCTCAGCTACGTGGATATTCCTTTTATTTCTATTTTCCCTTGTTCCTCTTTCCATTATCGTTTCTTAAAATTATTTTTGCAATAAAAGTCTTATAGCCCCTCGGTTCCTTGTTATATACTAGCCCAATCATCCTTCCTATTTTAACCAAGGTTTCTGCTTTGAGTCTTGGCTTTCTGTTAGGAATTCTATCTGATTTTAATGTCACATGTTTTTATCTCCCCAGCCAGAACTGGGGAGACAAAAACCCAAAAGGAAAACAACTAACACAAAGTCCCACCCATAGAAGCAGAACAATCCGTTCATCCCTAATCTCTCAAATTGATGTTATTATTTGGTCTCAGTAGTAAAATTGGGATAAATGCTAATACTCTAATAAGAGCCTAAAATATGTATATATATTTGCAGGAAAAATAGATAAACATTTTTGGCCTGCAGCCTAAGACAACTAACACAATTTTAAGCATACTTTCTTAATACCAGTCTAATTATTTCCAAATGTTTTGTTTTCATACTACTAGAATAATGCAAGTTCTTCTAAATGCAATATTATCAAGTGCAGCAAAAGCATTTAACCTCACATTGGCAGAAATTTACAGTTAGTCACATTCCTTATTAAAGCCCCACTAGACATTTGAAGAATGGCCAGGAAGGTCAGAAGCACCACATCATACCATCAAGATGACCCTCCAGGAAGAGTGTGTCTCTAGGAGGCACATGTCAGTTCTGTGCCTCAACTCTGCTCTCTTTACAGGCCATGTGAATTCCCCTGAAATATGGCTGCAGTTTTACTCTGCTCTCAGGGACAGCAGACACACATTGCAGTGCAAATACAGCAGTGTGACAACTACTTTGAGATTCAGAGACTAAAGTTTCATTTCTGCCTTGATTTTCAAAGCAGAAAAATAGTGTATTTCCCCTCGCCTAAAATTTAAACTGCCATGCATCTTTTATCTCCTTTCTTGCATAGTCTCATAGCCCACCAGTCAGAAAATCTCATGCTGGTTTATTGTGAGATTAATCAAAACTCCAGCTCTGTTTACTTGCCAGGTACGTACAGAAGACTCTTTAGCTGAGCAAAAACTTATACTTCTTTCTTTGTGGTTTCCTTACTGCGCCATAGATCAACCTCAAAGATTCAGAAATCTTCAAAGATTCAGAAGTCTTTGATTTCACACATTATGAGGCCTTTCCTTTTAAATTGCTATTAGTACAATTTCAAAATAACTGTCTTTTCTGACAACAAACAATATTTACAGAAATCTTGGCAGAATGCAGATTTTTGTTATATCAACTAGAGACAATTACTGCACGTAGCTGGGACCATTACATGCCATACCACCTTTCCTTAGGCCTAACCAATAGAAGAATCAATATGCAAGCATAAAACACCAAAGCCAGCACAACAGTAATCTAAAAGACACTCTATTAAGTACCACATTTTCACGTTCTGGTTGGGCAGATTGAGACACAGTAAGTTTTTCACTTGGTAGATCTGCTCTACATTACCTGTGAGCCCTGCTCTCTGTAAGACATTGTCACATGATGCAAATCCTCTTCTATTCCAGAAGTAGAAGCACATAAATTAAAATTAAATAATGAAATTGGAATCATGCATATTCCAGTCATTACATTATTTTAATTTTCCTGCAATAGTCACATTGAAAATAATGCAGTAACATTTTGAAAGTTGGGTGAAAGACCAATTGTCACATTAATATACACTTGTGCCTTGGTAGCTTCTGAAAAACCCATCTCGTCTGCCTGTTGTCAAAGTACTGAAAATAATTTGCTGGTAATGACTAGATGTGGCAACTCCAGGACTTCAGACACATAACATTTCCATTTAACCATCTATAAATACAGTCATTAAAAGTAAGTAATTACTCCTGAGTGATTGTCACTTAGCACGTGTGAATCAGACTTCAGAAATACAGAAAGATTTGTTTCTACTAATGCCTGGTCCAAAAACATTTTAAATTATATTCTCCAACATAATTAAAGTACAAAGATATTTGTTATTCCAGTTGATATATCTGGCGGCCAGTAAAGTAAACTTTATAAGCCAATAAAAGCATCAGTTGCAAAATATTCCTTTCTGAAAAGGAAGTAAAACAAAAAGAAAGGAAGCTGGGAAACCTTTCAGATATTGCTTGTATTTCTCTGTGCAATCACAGCTCTCCAACAACCCTGTCCATGCTCCCAGTCCTTTGGGGATTGCATTTATTGAGCTATTAGATCTGCCCTGCTGCCACCCTGCTGAGAAATTCTCACACAGAAGTGCATTGATTAATTTTGCTGTTTTGCAGAGATTATCTGGTTCGTATCTTAGTCCAGAAAAAGGGTGAAAGAATGACAGCTGAGCAGCACCATCATCAACCTGATATTGAGGTTAGAGCGTAGTCCTTGAATTAAAGAATTTAGTCTGATACTCTGAAGAAATATAGGGAAATACAAAATACAAGCTGTCAATGTTACAAAGGTCTTCGTTATTAAGGATTCCTCATCTTAACAGAAAAATGTAAGAACTTCTTCTCTTTTCATTTCCTCTCAGTTTTTCCCAGCCCAGATACAGCACTGAGTACCCATTTACTACAGAAACAGTAGGCTCAGGGGCAGACTGCCTCCCTGGGGGTGNGGGGTAGACTGGCTCAATGACACTCATGCAGTAACAAACTCCTTCCCACACATACTGAAGTAATGACAAGGGAGGTTCAGCAGCCAAGAGAATAGATCTGAAAATTATACAAAGTACTAAGTTTTAAGTTCTACACTTACACAGTCCCTCCTTTTTGGGTAACACCTGCAGTTATAGTTTTCATTTCTAAGTAGGAGAGAACATAGCTTTCTGCCTTCAGAAAGGCCTGTACACGTACAATGGAAGCTGATATCCTGTTCAGTTACATTTATTAACTGAGGAGGCTCTTGTGGTGATGGTCCCTCCTTTTCTTCCTCTCACTAAAGAGAAAAGATTATTTGCTGAAGCTGAGAGAGGGCTTCAGTGATGAATTCAAGAAACAGAACACTGAGTAATTTCAGAAACAAAGAATGATGACTTTTTATAACAGAAGTGCAGTTTTAATTTTTGATAGAAAATTAAGCAAACATTTCCATTTTCTGAAGAAAGATGACAACGGTAGATATGATGAGCAAGGACTAAGGAATTAATAGTCCAAAATAAATCTGGACTATGATCCAAGTCCTTGCCATTCTCCAGCATTAAACATTTAAGATGTTGTATTCAGTCATTCATGCAACTTCTATTTTCTTTTCCAGTACAGGGAAATGCAATTATGCTCCTCTAATATTTTAGCAGATTCTAAGAATTTGTTTTTTAATCCATCCTAGGTTTATGGATTAGAATTTATGTAGCTATATAATATTATTTCATGCTATGAGTATCCTGAGATGTGGAATTGTATGTGCTGAAAGAACTAGGTAAACTGAGATGACCAAAGACAATCTATCCCCGCTCATATTTCTGTCTCTACTGAAGTCCTTCTGTGTGTTTACTTGATAATTCCTGGGCCACCCCGGGGATGTAGTACCTCATTTCCACAGCAGGACTGGCAGCTGTACAACTGGTGTTACAAACAACACTTAGGTCAACAATAATCCAGAAGCAATTAGACTCAAGTAAAGATGTGCCTTAACAGTAATTCTGCATTTTTGTTACATCCTCTAACACCAGAAGACAATCTGACAACCTTAAATCAGATGACAGAAACCTAAGAAGTCAGAAAACAGATGATATATGTGACCCCTGATTAGAGTTTAGTGGGCACATGAGAATCTCATAAAAAGATTATGCTGGCATTACTGAAAAGCTTCCTGAGAGGGGAAAAAAATTGCAGCTAAGCTCTATTATATTTCCAGTGACATCTGAACATGAACAAAACAGAGTACGACCAATTTACGTTCATCACTAGAAACCACAGAAGAAACAAAGCACCCTTGAACACTTTTTGAACAAGCAGACTTGCTTGATGTAGTTTTATTGAAATTACATATGAAAAAGCTTGCTGAGTATTTATCTTTTTGTAGATGTTCAGACAGCTATATAATATATAAAATATGTGCATTATAAAATATACATGAAATATGAGTCGATGGGTACACAACAAATTCTGAACAAAAAAGTGCAAACAGCCCACAGAATGTAAGTCCTGATTTCTCTATTTTTGTCTTCAGAGATATGCTGCAAAACCTTCCCTCTTCATATTTAACAGGAAATCTCTAGCCATTCTTACAAATATTCAAAACCCACTCAAACATCAAGGGCTAAATGCTTCCACTATTTATTGAGTGCATTTCAAGGAGGCATTCAGTGAAGCAATTTCTGACTTACTAGGGCAAATAACTAGTGTTTGTCCATCTGTACTTTTTTCCTTTTTGTCTTTTTTTTTTTTTTTTTGGTTAACTGGTGTTGAACTTTATGTCTGCTTTAGGAACTTTCTCCAGCTAGAAGAATTGAGAATGTGTTAATCAGCAGAAACTGACCTCAGCTCAGGAAGAGCAAGCATAAAGTGTAGACACACTTAATAAAACTAATGCCATTTGAAAATCTCATCCAATATCTGATTCCTTCAAGTAACCATGGTTTGTTTGAATGCTTTTTCAGGAGTGAAAGAATAAAGACTGTTTACTTTTTTCTTCAGAGAATATGCCAGATGCAATCTTATTCTTACATGAAAAAAAACTCCAAAACATCCAAAGGAGTCTTCCAGCAAGGTCCTATCTTCAATGCTGCCTAGCCCGATATAAAGGAACAGTGAAAAAATGAAGCTGCTCTTCCAGCTCTAATACTGCTCTGTTGCATGTCAGCAAGAAGTGAATTCATTATATTGCTGCATCTTTTTACCTCTTTGACTTTATACAGGTTACAAATTCCTTTAAGTGGACCATGTTTCTTCCTGCACCTAGTACACAGGTTTGGATAAAGATTTTGTGCACTTCTGCAATGTAAGACATAAAGACAAGCATAACAAATAATAAATTTGGTGAGCATACTCACATTTAATTTTAAACTAAAGGCCCTTAGGCACTTATATCATATGAAGGCCATCAGAATGACTTTTAAACCCAGGTCAGGTCTACTTACAAGCACCAACAATTTGCACCACAAAAATATCTATTAAAGTTAATGGAATTTCTGACAGGAAAGCACAATGGTCATACGAAAAGTAGTCCTATAAGATTACCAGCAAAACCAGGATTCTAAACTCTTTACGCATTTAGGTGTTGGGGTTTTTTATTTTTGTTATTTCTTCCCAGGATGAATTAATTATTAATGATGAATCTGTATGAATAAGCTGTTCTAGGTCAGCCTAATAAGATACATCAAAATGGCTCGTTAAATATTAAAAAGGCACTCAAAGCTCTATTCATTCCAGGGCTATACGTACACAGACTATCTAGTTTTGTTGTTATTTCTATTTTTAAGAGCCATTAGTGCCCTTTTCCAGTTACTCTAGCAAGATATTTATATATCATATTAAATATCTAGAAACTAGAACTAAAATCTCAAGTATCCTGAAACAGAAATAAAGACTGAAGGGCAGACAAATGCTATTGAAGCCAAATGTACATTGTTTTCTATTATAAACAGAGAGGAAAATAAGCCTATGAGTTGGTTGCACAGTGCCCAGCTCTGGAAAATGTTCAAGTTTGCTGAGGACTGAATTTTCAAAGATTATTTTACAAGTGACACTCAACAGCCATGGCATGTCACCTTCTCCACCCCCACACATACACACTTGTTCACCAAACTCCAAAGAAATAGGACCCTGTATCATACAGATCCTTACTCAGAATTTTAATAGATTAACACAGAAGTCTGTTTTACCTCTGCACTAGGGAACTAAATATTTTAGATAGAGATTGTTCTCAGTTTCAGTCAAATGGTGCTGAATCATTGGCTTCCCTCAGGACCCTGAATAGAAGGGAACAGAGAATACCATCTTCCCTGAGGAGAGAAGGATCACAACAACGACACATTTTTTGTACAGTTTAGCAGCCAGCAAAGAAATTCTGGCATAGTATCAGAATTAAAGGAATAATCTTACATTGTTTTCAAGAATGCAATACAAAATGTTAATCATTGTCAGCTCCTAGAAGATGTTGTTATGCAACACAGACACAATACCTGCCAAAATTAATAAAATGGGTGAATATCCTGTCAAATTCTGAAGTATCTAAAGCACAGAACGCCTGGAGTTGGAACAAATCTTACACATCATCAAATTCCAGCACAGTAGTTGCATTCACATTAGAATGATTTCTCTGTGGCTTCTCCTACATCAAGAATTCTGGAAAAGTTACAAATTAGGGCCAATTATTATTCTGTTGCTTTTCCAAATTCACGTACTTTAAACAGTATAGAGATGGTTCAACACAAAAACACACTTACAGCAGATGACTGCTCTTTCAGTGTCCTAGCATATTGTGAATAAGAAAAAATAAAGAAAAATCTTTTAAGTGTTGGATGAAAATTTCTCTGGAAGCCAGAGTCCAAGATATAGAGATTTTTCTGTAACCTAAGCACTGAAATCAGACTTGATGCTCAGACCTTCCCTATGAATAGGTCTCCTGCTCATCTCTTTAACATAAATGTTAAATATGTGCAAGGCAGGCACTAGAAAAGGAAAAAAATGGTCAAACAAGTCCTATTGTTTCTATGAATTTATAAGATTTATCTCTGCTTTCCTTATGTGGCTTTCTCCCGCTTGCCCCCAAAAGATGGGAAGGAGGAGGAATGTCTTTCCCATAAGTCCTGAAAATATGACATTTTTTTAACTGTTCAATTAAAATTTTAAACCAGAACTTTTGAAAGCTCCAGTCAGTGAAAAAAATTAAGAAGCCATTTTTCATGAAGACCAAATTTCTGTTCAAAAGTCAGCAATAAACTCGAGTAAGGAGAGACACAGTGAAGTTGCCAGGCTGACAGATGAATGTGTATCCTGACAATTTGTCCTGGCCATGAGAGACAGCTCCGTGCTTCTCAAGTTTGGTGTTTAAAAACTCAGAAAGCTCCTGCCAAAGGAAGGGAGGAGATGAAGTTTAAATTTATACCAAAGCTGTGAAAATTGTAACATCAGTGGCAGGGAAAACCCATGGCACAGGTCAAAAAATCACCCACCTCCTCAGTTTCTGGCTACCCCTGTACCTGCTTGGAGGATGACTACCTCCATTATTACATCATCTGCTCTCTTTTGTCCCACTCAGTCAGTCCCCAGCTTCCTTTCAATACTCAAGAGGTATCATTTTTCAGTACTACTACACAGGACCTTACCTATAACCTCCTGAGCACTTTGCAAACAGAAAAACCAGACAAAATGATTTTCTGGCATGGGCAGGGGGAAGTGCCTTCTCTTAATTCCATTACATATAGTTCTGATTTTGCAGAAATCATCTTCACTTCCAGATACCACAGAATCTAATCCTAGGAAAAACCAACACACAGGAACAGAAAAGAACCCAATAACCCTGAAACACTGCAGCATGTTGAGAACACATTTTGGAGGCAGCACAGTGGCCAAGATCTTCCCTATTTTCCATTCCACAGGCTTGGACTCCATGTGCACCAAGAGTCTACATTAATATTTGCAGAACTCCTCTTTTCATTTTCTATTTTATTCAATGAATAAAGGAACAGTGGTTTTAACACTGTAATTCTGTTATGTATTTCTTTTGAAGAACACGGATTGAATTATACACTAGAACATTAGAGCATTTGATTTCACGTCACCAGCATGTTATCTGAGTGATAAATAAAATGGAATATCAAAACATCTTGAAGGCCTGGAAGTGTGCTTGGACAGTCACTTAGCTACATCGTTCACCTAAGAAAGGAATATTTACTGACTTGTCATAACAACACCTGAAAGAAATTTTTTAAATTAATTTTGACAGTGTATTTTTGGTCTTTTTCTTATTTACATTCCACTTTTCTTTTTTCTATTCCTTTTCAACAACTGTCACTTTTTCTCCAATCCTACCTATGTTTTTCACTCTTTCCCTCACATTTACCTTATCATCTACTCTAACAAAACATACACATTTTCTTCTCTTTAGCAAAATTGTTAGATCTGAATTCATAAAATGTTTAAAAATATATAGGATTACTTTTGGTGGTTAGGGACACAACACCAGCCATAAAGCACATCTAAATCAATACACTTCCACATATCAGAACAGCATGTGGCAGTACAGCATTATGAAATTTATAATTGCATCAGATCTGTGATTTCCCAATAGCTCTGCCTCTATAATAACTAATTTTAAGCTAGAAGTCCCACTGGTGACCTACAAAAGAAAGAGAGAAAATGGGACATTTCGCTGAGGAATGCTAAGCTGATGCTGCAAGGACTATGCTCCACATGGCAGAATGATTTATTGTAGTTTTTTGTTACAAAAAAATGAAATTAATGACTTAATGAACATTTATAATCTGACCTTTGCAGATAATTTTAAGGGTTTTGTCTTTTTTTCCCCTATCATTTACAAAAGTAACCCTAGCCTGATACACAGAACAGAACAAGGAACAGAAGATAGTAAAATATTATAAATATAAGAAAATAAAATATATTAAATAGTAATAAATAAAAGAATATATAAACAAATAAAAAATAATATATATCCTCTGACAGTGCAGAATCTCTAAATCTGAACCTAAGACTTAAACACAGCATGCTTTAATTTTTAAGATTACTTCAAAATTCAGTCAGAAATGCACATGGAGGACAAAAGGATCCATAACAGAGTCCTGCCACAAACAAGCACCACATTTCCTTCCCCAAGACGGAAAGGTACAGGCATTCAAAAGGTAAATGTGCATCATAAAGAGAAAGTTGGGATAATTTCTGGCAGCTATAAGAATAAAAAAACCCCATGGTTAAACATTCCATTCTGTATTGTGAATCACAACATTAAATTAGTTAGAGGAAAAACCTTTCAACATTATTTGGTTACAGACAAATTGTTCACAATGGCATTGTATCCTGTCACACCTGCCTGCCTAGTGTGACACACATGAAATACACTGCATTGCAATTGGATATCTAGTCACAATTTTTGGCTATATATTAAAATAATAATAATAATAATGTGTGACCATCCTTCAGGAAAAAAAAAAATTAAAAATGAAAAAAAAAAAGAAATCACGACTCATGGCTGGTGTGTCCCCTTGCCCTGGTGCCACCTTGCCACGGCCAGCACAGCACACTGGCAGCCAGGTGAGGTCTGTGACAGCCAGGGGACCCCCTGTGCCTCCTCACCCAAGGAGATATCCCTGCAGAGCTATCTGCTGTCCTCCTTTGGTCCTCATCATAAATCTGTGGGCATTCATAGGCACATCAGTCCCATGGACCCACAGTCCAGTTTTGCTTGATCTGAGTAACTCATGCATGAGCAGGAAAGCTGGAGCACCAGCAGCTGTCCTGATGGTGGCACCTCTTACTCACAGGGTAGACTTCACTCTCAAACTCCAGGAAAACTGGTAGTCAGAAATTTGGGCACAAAGCCTCTGGGCCTCAGGAGCCAATGTTCCTAGGTCCATCCACTCTGGGGTACAAACTGAAACATTAAAGCCTCTGAGCTGGTTTTGGCTGGGGCAGGGTTAATTTAATTCACAGTGCCAGATATGGAGCTGAGTTTTGGATTTGTGCTGAACACAGTTGATAACACAGAATGGTTTTGTTGTTGCTGAGTGGGTCTTGCCCAGAGTTGAGGCCCTTTCTGCTTTTCCTACTGACACACTGGTGAGGAATTTGGGAGTGCTTGGGAGGCTGGGAGGAGACACAGCCAGGACAGGTGACCCAAAGTGACCAGAGGGATATTCCAGTCCAAGTGACATCATGCTCTGTAGGTGGAGTGAGGGGAAGAACACTCTGTGCCAGAATTCAGTATGGGCTCCTAATGTCCTTGTCACAGACCCTTCATGGTGTTCCTACAAACAGACAGCTTTTCTCCCCCTGCCAAATGTTTAGCACAAATGTTATGACACTACTTTTAAAGTACAAGTCGATGTAGAACCTTACTTTTGTTAAAAGCCCAAGGGTGCACTTATCTAGAGCGCAACTACCACATCATACAAGGGGAAAAAAAGAAGCACAATTCTATAGACTGAGGAGAAGAAAGAAATTAAACCAGCTCCATTACAGAGATAACCACAGGTTAAATTTTGTTAGAGGAGTTTATGAAATTACTCATACACGCTCATAACAAAGAGGCATCAGGTTTGCTTTCATGTCAAAACATCATATAAAAAGCTCCTATTCTTGTAATATTTCCTTCCCATATATTTATGTGTCTATTAAAAGCATCACTAATTATTTGCTATTAAGAATGAGCTAATTAGCTCTTACACTGTGTGAAAGAGATACAAAGTATGTAACTCGCCATCGGTTAAAAAAAACTGCAAACAAATGAAAACAAAGTGAGTTCCAAGAAAAGTTAAAGAGCTGACAAACCAACTAGGCTTTCGTTACCTTGAATGACAAGCTAAATTACAAACTTACGAAGAATATAAATACCAATAACAAATTAAAACAACCCAAATCTATCATATTTGACTCTTGTAAATATAGCAGCTGAAGAACCTGCAGGGAAACACTTCAATTACATAACATTTATTTAACAAATACCTTGTTCTACCTCCCTTGTGACTATATTTAAATCAAGGAGTTGTAATTACAGAATTTATAAAAAATAATCTACCAATTACTGTTGGTTTACTTTGTTAAAATTTATAATTGAGATTTAAAAGGCTAAAATTATTCAAATAGAATAAGACTTCCTGGAGTAAAATATTTTTAATTGATAAATAAAATGTTTTGAAACAAACCCCACTGTATTTGTAGAACGAAATTTCAGCAGGCACCTTGGGAAAGATGTTATGTAGACATGGAAGCCACAAGTGGATTTTTGTTGGTTTTAGTTTTGATAAGCATAATTCTCTTTCCAGTTCCATTTTTAAGAATAACAACTTTTATATAAGGACTTGAAGTAGTCTCTTGTGAGTCACCTTGTGTCTTAGCCAGCATTCATGCTGTGTTAGAAATCATTTTTGCACTGTTTTGGAGGACAAGAGAAATTGTTAAAGCTCCCTGTGTTCTGCTTTGACTGTGCTGCACTATTCAGATTGGTACAAGAGCCAAAAAAGCATCTTTGATATATTCCCCATTTGCAGATAAGTTATTTATCCGTCACAAGTAAAAAGTTGCAGCTAATAAGGAATTTACAAGTGGAGGTCTGAGTGATATGAACTTCCCTTCTGGCTTGGAACCAAAACAGAAGCAAGTTTCAGGCTCCAGTCTTTCAGATATCTAACAAAAACCTGCCCCATTAGAAACTCCATCGAACAATTCTTATCTGCTCAACGTTTTTGTCACAGCACGTGTCACAGTTGAGATGACCACAACACACAGAGTGTCACCATACAATTTCAGAAGGCTTCAACCCATTCAGAGTAACACCTTACCACACCAGAAGGCTGCAAGCACTGCCCATCTTGTCCTTCAGCCCAATCTCTTATACCCCTCATGTTGATGCAGTGCCCCTGTGTGCCTCTGCTCCCTTTGGTGGTTGGTCAGTGCCCCTGGGCACTCCATGGCTCATTGCTGTCAATGCTGCTCACCTGCTGCTCACAGCTGTGCCATTGGGGATGAGGCTGGGCCACAGCCGCACCCCAATCACCACAAACTCTGTGCATACACATTTTCTTACAAGCAGATTTTAATTAATTATTGATTTTTAATGCACTCCTAATGTGTGAACACACAGAAATGATCAGCACTTCTATAAGGAAAATGAAACTCAATAAATAAATGCAGTAATAGAAAATCATTGCCTTCCCTATGTACAGAACCTGAGCTGTTAATGCTTTCACACTGATCCCTGAGCATGCATGACTTAGATTTTTCCAAACTACACAGATAAAGCCAAGATTTTAATAAGGCAGCTGTGTATTTTAAAAAGTCTTATCTGAAAAGATACATTTATTTCTCATATCCTATAAGTTATACTACAATTGGACATTCTTGATAGAAGATAACTTAGAAACATAATTATGGATATTCCAAGACATGTAGCCCTGTAAACCAACAGCTTAGCTCAAACACCTAAAGGCAAAACAAATAGTTATTAAACACCAAACCAGACAGTAGTCATGCAGTAGCATGCAAAAGTTCTCACAGGTCAAGAATAAAGGAATAACAGCCAAGTTTTGTAATCAATTCTATACACGCTTATACTTATAGATGTATGCATTAGGTTTTCTTTCTGAAAACAGTAAAAACACATGCCTCTACTTCAAAGAGCTTCTGGTGGGAACAGCATTGTTTCTATGCTAAGAGTATAAAAAAAGAAAGCAATGATAAATAAAATCCATTACATGAAATGAAAACAGTGTGTCTTCTCAAAACTAATGAAGAGTGGTCACAGTCAGGGAGAAACCTCCTAAATATTGTTCTTCTAAATTCAGAAAATTATGAAGGTGATAAACATTATCTCCAAAAAAGTTGGCCTTTTTTTAAAAATAACATTAATTTGCTGTAGTAGAACAGCACTTTAAAGGTCAATCATCTGTGAGATGCAAGCAAAAAGAGTCCAAATAAGGAGAAAAATGGTACCAAGTCTGAGGGGCACATAGTCAAGATTTTTCTGATGAAGTTTATCTATTCATCCATTGAATATCTACAAAGCTATCCTCATCAGCAGGTGAGGGAAGATGTTCAGAATTCTATTCTGATGCTTAGCTAACCAAAGATTGATTAATCTGATATTGATTATCGGACTGATCAAAGGAAATCCTTGTGTTCCCATCCTCTGAGGTTTCTCAGTAATAGCCAAGGTTTTGATTTTACCATGACAAAACACATGAACTGAATTTAATAGTACATATTTTACTGCAATTGGTAATATGCTTATTTTCGTTAGCAATTTTGCTGAAAAAAAAATCACACCAAGTAAAGCTAAGCTAAAAATTAATTAAGGTTTTTGGTACAGAATACATGCCTCAAGGCTTGCAGTTCCAAATGTCACTGTATCCATTTTATTAGAAACACTTTTTCAGAAGAATAAATGTTTTTCAGCCTGCACAATTGATGTCAGTGTTATATAAAGGTAAATACTTCTGGTGTGAACATCTGATAAAGAAACACGTTAGTAAAACATGATACGTCACTGTCATTGTACCATCTGTCAGGTAGTGTGTAATTATGGCAACATTGTTCTTATCAACCCCTTGGATAAAAAGAGTGGATCTGGCAAAGATGGTGAAATAAAGGCAGCCTCAGTCTGTAATCATTAAGTCAGTGACAGTTTTGAAATTCATTCATGCCCGTTTCTACACCTACAGCATCGTGCCAGTTACAAGCAATAGCTTTTAAAATTATAATGTAATTTATACCAGGTAACCTCAGAACTGTAAGTGATGGTCATAAGAAAAAATTTTTCAAGTCTCTTTCTGTCAAAAAGCTCTATGTGAAGGAAAAGCAGGGTTCCAACATCACCACTAGCTCCCCTTCTATATGACAAACAAGTTGTCATCACCCATGATCCATACAACATGTTGAGGAACAAATCTGCACTTTAATGTATATGCATACCTGTGCCTAGATATAGACAAATACAAATAGATATGCATATGCATAGCTGAAGAAACATAAACAAGTGACTCATTCAAAAATATATATGCAAAGATATCATCACATAATTCCAAAATCCAATGTGCTATTCACTTGGTATATCACTTTTTTTGATAATTTAAAATTTATTATTAATGTTAAAAAAAAAATACAGAAAATAATATGTTCTCACATTAACTTTACAATATTAGGTATTGAGCACAGGCTTGAAAATACAAATGTCACATTAATCAAAAGTGGAAAAAATGCTGTTCTTGAAAGTTTTTAATCACCAGATATGGATGACTTATGGATACAAGCAGTATCCGCAGTACAGGGAAATAATGCCTAGGAATTTGAGAGACAGAGCACTTAGTCATAAGATCTCCTCCTTAAATAATCACCTTCATTACATTTGTATATTAACAGAACTGAACCCCATGTGTTCCAATAAGCTGAACTGGAAGTGTCAAATCTCAACACATTTTAGATGCCAGAAAGTTTTTTTGTTTTGTTTTTTGGTTTTTTTTTTTTGCTTACAGTCCTTTTAGAGGATGGTTCAAGTTGCAGATAAGAGCATTTGAACCCAATTATTTGACCCGGACATATTTTTAAAGATTACTTTCCTCCCTATGTGCCTTCCTTGTAGTACAAGGTGTACTGTAGTTCTTGTGCCTGCGTACATTTAAAAACTATGAGCAAACTATCTATTGATAACTAGTTAGTACAAAAACTCATCTTTTGCTTGTGGAAATAAAAGGCACACATATAAAGTCTGAAAAATAGACAAATATGTAAAAAGCACTGAAATACTCACACTAGCTGTGAGTGCACACCATCCCTCAGGGATTTACCTTTCCCAGAGATTAAGTGTATTCCTGAGCCATGTCCCCACCAAACCACAATCATCATTGAAGATTACCCTGTTCAAGACAACTGCACATGCCTTCTATGACAGTAAGGCTGGGACAGCCTTAGCTCCAAATTCAGCCTTAAACTGGGGAATCAGTGCTAGTGAAAGCAGCTGCTTTATTATTGATCAGGATTCAGGTTTGAATGCTGTAAATTGAACATCTTGTCCTATCAGATATTTCACAAAGCAATAGATGGCCATGCATCCTACAAGAGTAAAGATGGTTTTGCTGAATTTTCAGGTCAGGTCTTTCCTTTTTTGCAGTGAGGATATTTTTTGTGTCTTTTTTTTTAATATCATTATTTTGTTTTGGTTTTTGCTGTTTGGGAGGGTTGTGGGGTTTTTTTCTGCTTTGGTTTTTGGTAGAGAATTGCTTCAGGTGATAGAACATAGCAGTATATGAGCATTATTTAGCTCTCATGCACTCGAAATCTATTATCTGGGAAAAATCCATATTGCTTAATTAGTTATAAGTAAAAAAGTTGCTAAAACACTTGAAAACACCTGGTAGGAGATTGTAATACACTTCTAATCAAAAAAGCTACCCTCACATCTATTCATTTCTAACTTTTTTTTTTAATTTCACAAGGCCCTACATAAATCAGGGAAATATAAACAAGTACTTCAGAATAGCCAGTGAGTACTGCATACATACTGCAAGCTTCCTTACAAGAGACAAGACTTATTTTCTGATTTATTTTTCAAGACTTATTCAGAGGGGCCAATCACTCCTAATTTTGAATCAAAATTTGATTCAGCCTCATATCACTGGACTGAAATAACTGGAGCCTGGACATGATTAAATCTTGGAGAAACAAGCAGAGCAATTCAACACATTTGCTGAAGATTCTCCACATGCAAGAGACCACTGTTGTTATTTTTGTTTGAACAGCTTCCCACTGCAAACTCCGGTTTTGAAGGATTTCATTTTCCCTGTTAGATGGTATTTAGGCATAAAACTCCCTAATAATGTGCCCAAAAAAGATTGGAAATATTGTAAACTCGACTTTCCACAGGAGAAAAAAAAAAAGTTTCCTGTAAAGTATTATTTTTATTATTTATGAATGGAAGTCTGGTCTCACATCTTCACTTTGGAATTGCACTATGCCATCATACAATATATCAAAATGTTCTAAATAATCAACTTCATATCCCATTTACATTGTATGAGAGCTGGCTATTACGAAAAGCTGAAGCCAACAAGAGAAGAGTGACTCTGCACTAGATCCAGCTGCAGTAGGTTGCTGAAAGAACAGCCTGGAGAGGCACCTATGACAAGAATTTCATTTGTTATACTTGGACTTCAAGGGGTTTCACCTTAAATTTACTGCAATCATGTACAAAGAAGATCATGTCCCATCAAGAGCATTCCAACTCTAGCTTCTTTTGTGGAATCTGTGCAGAGTCTCTGCAGATCTACCTCTGAATTTGATAGTGGCATGTGTAGCTCTATGCTGGATCTGTAACTTTGGTATCCAGGCTCATTACCAATCTCCTGAGCCATCCATTCTTCCTCAGTTGTGAAAATGTAATAAATTGCTTTTTTTTCCCTAGCGTATTTAGCACTCATGAAAACTGACAGACTGACAGCTGGGAGGCTGAAGTACTCTGTTTAAATCACAGAGAAAAGGAAAGAAGCAGCAATGACAGACTAAGGAACCAAAAACTGGATTAATGCTTTGCTTAAGTAGCCAGCTGAAGACAGAATGGCAAGGACTCAATGGAGCAACCAGAGGCTTTTGATAAGAGATCTTACTTGGTGATGGCAGATATAAAATTAAATAAAGCCTCCACATTCCAGCACACAATTATATTTGCATATTCATGTGCTCAGCAAAATGTCTGGCCAGTTTACAGTAATATTATGAAGAAAATCTTAACCCATCAGATATTTGACACATCAGCTCATTCAGAAAGTGAAACTTGTCAGTTGCACTGTAAGTGCAGTGTACTTAACCCACAGAGTAAGCTGAATGGCTAGAATATAAAGTAAAAAGAAATACTGCTGGTTTTCACATTTTACACATTCTTGTGGGTTTTTTAAGCAGCTTTCAAGTCAATCTAAGACCAAATGTCCAAAAATTCAATATTCAGCCATCGCACAGCCCATTAAAAAAAGCTGGATTTTGCAGAATATTTACAAGTCTATATCTTCTGCTAATATCTATTTGTCAAAATTTTTGAAAAAATCTTTCCCCAGCTTTCAGTACCAAGATGTAGCAATGAGTCTGAAATGGTAGAGTATACCTGTTTATCTTCTAATGTGGAAAAAACCATCTAAGCAGGGAAAGGGCTTTGTTTAATAAATTGTCTGCAAAATGTAGAGGTCTTCATTTGGACACAAACTGAAAAGAATTAGATCAGTCAAACTTGTGCAATTAGCAAAGGACTGTTGTGATTTAAGCATTAGAAGCAAATCCTCTGAGGTCTAACTGTAGTGGTCTATTTTATATGCTACGGCTAAATAATATTTCCCCTGTGGAAGAGAATAAGCCTGAAAATTTGCTAAAAGCATCACAGCCAGTCCCATTAATGTACCTGCCTCATCACATGTGTCCTGAAAACAGGCTGTAGTCACCAAAAGTGAAAGGTCCTGTGCCAGCAAGAACACAGGCACAGACCATGCCTCAAGTGCTTACTCATCCTGGGAATTGGAGCTGCCTATTCTGCTCCAATTTAAAAAAGGACTCCAGGACCTGTAAGGTCCTCTATAAGATGTCTCAGGAAAGTTAATGCGACTTTAACACAACGATCTGAAGACACCTCCAGTGTCTGGACTCAGAGTGGTGGCCAGATTTATTTATTACCAAATAGACACCCTGGCACAGATGTTTTATCAGTGCTGCTCTACAAAAGGGCCTCAGAACAAATCTAACTTGGAATGGCTACAGAAGGATGTAGAAATGTCACCGACAATAAATTTTTTAAGATTCTCCAAAACCAAACTTCACAACAGTGACAAGGATAGCAAATCAAACAACACTTTTTAGACAACAGGCTGGTAAGTTAACCATCAGCTTCAAGAACAGTAACATACATCACTGAGTCTGAAAAATACATGGTTTTCCACAGTCCCTTTTCACATCCTGCACAGTAGAAATATGCAAAGAGCTTTTGAGATTTAGAGAATAGTTTCGAAGTAATTTTCAGCTTTTTTCCAACTGTAAAATCACAACTGTGATCACATTTACTTATCAAAAAATATGACCAAATTTATAAGAAAAATGAAGCATTATTCCCTGAAATAATATAAAGGTAATATTCAGAACCGCAATTCCCAACTTGAAGCTATAATGACAGCAAAGCAGAGACTATATATATGTCTCTCTGTCTATACCTGTCTTTAAATAGAGCACAAGAAATTATCCTGCCTTACAGGTTCTGTAGAAGATGCTGAGAAGATCTCTCAAAAAATTTAAAAATAAGAATTTCTTTCACCAGAATAAATTTGACCTGTTAAGGTATATCACAGCATTCTCATCACAGGTGACCAGGATAATATTTTTCATATTCTCCTGTCTCCTTCCATACTGTGAATAGGCTCAACCACTTGTTCTACACCAGCAGGCACCACTCATGTTCTGCAGGAGCACAGATTTCACTGACAAAATGCCTTCTCCTGAGAATGAGCCTGTGGGTGCTGATGTGCTCACCCACTTAATATAACAACACAATGCATTGGTCACTGATGCCACTTGTGTCACACTGCTCCTTCTTTATCCCTCATTCCATGAATACATAACATGAGAATATGTTTAAAAACACCAAAGTTGTCCAAATTTGTTTTTTAGACTAAATTTGACAGAAAATGGCAGAAGAAGGCTTTGTGCTAGTTTTTACAACAGTAAAGGACAGCAAACCCAAGAGGTCAGTTCTAGCAAGATGCAGGTAACTATTAATGAACTTGGAAATAGCAGTGATTGAAAGGGCAGCCTGACTGTCCCATGGAATTTAACTCCTTTTTCTCATTTTGCTTGAGTTACAACTCTACATTATGTTTGAGTTACGACCCTACAGCACTGGGCAGCAAAGCCCAGTGGCCTTAACCAGCCCCAACATTTTGTCAGTTCCAGGGATGAGCTGCGGTCATGAGCACCAAGGAAGCTTCCTCCAGCTCTGGTTCTTCCTTTGCAAGGAGCACATTTCCTGCTTTTCTGTGCAGTGTTTGCCCTGGGGAGCTGCACACATGTGCCAGACTCCCCCGCTCTGGGCTGCTCAGGGACGCCTGCTTGCACGGGTGATTTCCAGCAGACAGATGTTCCCTCCCTTCTGTTAGACTTTAATTTCTCAAGTGGGTGGCAAAAGCAGATGTTACCACACATGTATTTATAAGGTCTCCTCTTTCTCACATTATTCTGAAAGAAACAGGGTATTGTACTCATGGCTTGATTCAATCTGCAGATTTCATAAATATAGGTTTGCCCACGTGCATATGTATTCAATCACATATGTCGATGTGTTCACGGGTCCCAGGATGAGGGAAGAGATGAATCTCATTCCTTATTTCTTAGAAGCTGATTTCTTATATGATATTATATTATAAAGTGCTATACAAAAGCTATACTAAACTATAGAAAAAAAGGAATACATCAGAAGGCTAGGAAATGAATGAATAATAAAAACCTGTGACAGACCAGAGTCCTGACACAGCTGGACTGGGATTGGTCATTAAGTAAAAACAATTCACATGAAACCAATCAAAGACTCACCTGCCACATTCCAAAGCATCAGATAATTGTTGTTTACATTTCTTTTCTCAGGCTTCTCAGCTTCTCAGGAGAAAAATCCTGGTGAAGGGATTTTTCAGAAAAATATCATGGTGACATACATTTGTCTTTAAATACATATGGCAATAGTTCATGTGTAAAAATTCACTTTACTGATGTCCTGATTTGAAAACACCCTGTTTTTTCTCTGCATTCATTATATTGCAGGGGAAAAAAATTTGTTCAGTACCTTTTAATGTATTTTTAGTAATAATGTAAAATTAATAAGATTACTATTTATTTTAAATGGATTCTGTGGCATTACGTGGCTGAGGTTTTATTATTTGGGTGATTTTCCACACAAAGGTAATCTCCCACTTTATTATCCCATGCATTAAAATAAGCATCCCAGAAATCCAGCAGAAACCTCAGAGCACTTACATGAATATAAAAATGATATAGCAGAATATTGTCAGAGGAAAGTAAAAATCAAAACCTATTTCTGGTTCTGCTGCAACCCAATATCTCCACCTCTCTTTCCAGTGTCTCCTTTTTATGTCTCTTTTCTATCTAGTCTGTAAGCTTTAGCTGTCATTATGAGTATCATTAGTAATCTGAGTGTAAGCTTTGCTTTAACCACAACAGATTATACCAATAAAGATTTTGTTCAAGCTAGAAGATAGCTTTACATGAACAGATACCATCTCTATTTATTATTCTTTTGAACTTAATACTACTGAAACTGTGAAGAAAAATATCACATGGTCACAAAAATGGTTAAAATATTTCCTACTATTCCTAGGTGAAAAGACCTGAAGCTTGAAGCCATTCCCACATTCCTAGGATTATTTTATTCAGAATTAGTACTTAGCTGGGCATTTTTGTTCCATGCGAGTTCCATTTACTCCATTGTGAGTTTAGAGAGCAACAAGATTCAGGAAACATTAGTTTACAAAACTAAGTTAAGTTCACCTGACACACCTGAGCTGCATGTAATTGTTTGTTGCAGTAATTAAACATATTGTTTAGGATTGGCTTTAAAGAATTCCTGAAAAATAGTCTAAAAACTAATGATATTTTTTCAAGCAAATAATAATAATAAACATTTCAGAGATCCCTTTGTCTGAGAGACTTTCACAAGTTATTTAAACAATGCTTGGTGTTAGACCAATGCATGCTAGACTTCTACTAATTTTCTACACACAAAACTCACATTCAAAATCAGATAGTCAATAGATTCTTTAGGAAAAAAAAAAGTATCGGCTAATTAGCTAAGACAACCAAAATTTTCATGATCTACAGCATGAGAGGAAATAGGTGTAGGTGGTGTGGATGTTAATCATTTTCCTGAACATTATTTTTGTTGAGGAGGGAGGAGGGGAAAGACACACAGATATGGACAGACATGACATGACCCAAACCTGGAATTCTCAGATCCTAAAAATGTTTACATGATTTTGCCAGCATTCCCACTGGGCCTGGCAGTGCTACACTGCCATTGCTCCAAGTCAAAATGACTCAGCTGAGCAGATATTGGGCAAATATGCCCAGCCTGGTTATGAGCCTGTCCTGGCCTTTCTCTGCCAACTTGGTGACTCTGAAACTTGTTTCATTTCCATGCTATATTTGTAAGCACAGGAAAAACTACAGTTAATATATTTTTTAACAATTTCTATGACTTAGTATCTTTAGAATATGAAATACACTCTAAATTCTCATTAAAGGATTTTCAATACTGGCTTTTTATTGGTTTTTTCTCTATCTTGATAAAATGATATTAATTAAATAAGTACAATCAATTTTATATGCAAGTTGTTTTCAGAGTAAAATTTATAATTTTTGGCTCATCTATTTAATTAATCAGAATACGTTAAGTAATGCATCAAAGAAATATTAAGACAAAAGGTTTTTTCGTAAGAAGCAATAAGCAAAATAAGTCCATAAATCCATGCCTTGTTCTTCTGAATGTCACTGAAGTCTCTGGTTTGCACTATTTTATGATCCATTTTTGAAGAGTGCTTTGCTAGTGTGTTGCTAAACATTACATAGAAATACCAAGTAAGATACAGGAGCATTTAACCCATGAATGTAAGTGAAAATATCACATACTTTAATTGTGGCAGTCCTTTAACTGAAAGGCCCTATCTTCCCTGGAATTAGGCAGCTCTGTGAAAGGAACCTTTATTCATTTTCCTACATTAGTTGTAGGGAAGAAACATTTTCCTTAGATTTGCCCTGGGAGATGTACCATACAACAAGAAAGACATTGCTTCTTTAAAGCCAAGATTTTGCCTGGTGTTATACAGGAAACTCTTTGTGGGGGCATATTCCTTCAGACAGGTTTCAATTACCACACAGGAAATCCAGACCAACTTTTTGTCTGGCTACTTACAAACAATCACATAGAAAAAGCTCTTCATCCCAGGATATGCTTTGCTCAGAGTTTTAAAACCAAATTTCTTGGCCTGACTACAAGAGGGAGAGTTACCCACCTACTATCTGTAGAGCCACAAGTTCTAGAACAGCAATATCTGCCAAAGTTATGTAAAAATATAAATTGCCATATCAAGAATCACAAAAGGAAAATAAAAAGCACTCATGCATCACAAACTACCTTTTTGTAGGCCTCCTGTTTTGGGATAGACACTCTCTCAAGACCACTGAGACACCACATTTGATGCTCCTCTCCCTTTAGCTGCAGGACATTCAAGTCCCAACACTTCAATTGAGCTGCTGGAAGGTTTGCAGTTGTGTTGGCTGAGATCCTCCTTCAGAGATTACTCTAGAGGGGAAAAAAGACAAACAGGCATCACCATCCCTTCAGAGGATTTCAGGTGCTCCATATAATTTATAGGTGGTGCATAATCTCACTGTCCTAAGGAAATTTTAAGTAGTTTGACTTTGGGATTTTCCCAAATCTTCTGATTTAGCAAGCTGGGTGAAGTTGGTTTAATATTTCCATCCCACAGCCCAAACCCCACACTGCCCTACTCTACAGAGTTGCTAGGAGTACATTTCAGCATCAAACTACGAGGCTGTGCCTTTCTGTACCAAACTGTAAATATCCCAGTCTCCAAAATTCTTCCCCTGGGAGACTCAAAGGCAAAACTTCTTTTCAAGCAGAAATTTGTGTGTGAAATTTGCATGTGAAACCTGTGAAGCCAGCAGGCACTTCGCAGGGCTGGCACGTGGGGAAAGAAGGTTTTTTTCAAATCCAGCGTTACAGAGGGCAGGAGGGACAGAAAGTGCTGTGCCCTCACCCCACAGGGGGACACTGCCCATCACCTGTGTCCCAGCAAGAGCTGGTGCCAGGCACAGCTCAGTCTGACTCAGGCTGAGCTCTGTCCCTTGAGCATCTCGTGATGTTCAGTGCTGGGACTGACTGGATTGCTCACTGTGAAAATCCAGCCTTGTCCAGGACTGCTTGGCACATGCCCTAGCAGAGTGCTATGCCAAGAAACACACAGCCAGAGGGCTGTGCTTCTTTTTCATGGACAGAAATAATGACAGCTCTTAGAAACCTGAGAAAAGTTAATTATATATTTCTCTTTTGTACCTTACAGTATTGGTAAGCAGTAGAAATTCTGAGTGGTACAAAATTAGAAGTTTTTTTCTCATGCTCCTCAGTAATTTTACAAGCTATTTTTCCATGCTTTAGAGCGTGAGTTTTATTCCATTATCTAATCCATGCCTACTAATTAATCAAATTGCTTTAAACAGTGAAATTTGATCTAAAATCTTTTGTTCATTTGCAATCAAGTAAAGTTTGATAAGAACAGACAGTTTGGCAGTGCCTGTAAATCCTTGTGGAGCAAGGAAATTAACATCTTGGCACTCAGCTCTGCAATGATGTGCCTGATTTCATGGAAAAAAGACAACAAATTCATTTCCATACCTCAATAATGCTTCTCTTTTGCTTTAGCTTAATTAATTCATTCAAGAATGAAAGCTGAACTTTTTTTAGGCATACCTGGTTCCTAAAATGTGCAATAGGGTGGAAAAATGATAAATCTGAAGCTTTGTGATAAGAATACTTCAAGGCAAAAAGCATTTGTATGCTAGGAATAAAGTCATTGCACTCTCAGTTGTAGCTGAAGAGTCAAAATAGCTAGAAGTACTTTAAGGGTTATTTTATATTTTTGACTAGTTCAGCATTGATAATTTGCATGAGCTGTAGCCTGCTGCTCATTGCAGCTCATGGTGCTTCAGGACAGTTCCATAAGAAAGGGAGAAGAACATCCCAGACAAAGCTATGAAAGGCCTTCTAATGCTTGTTCTCCTCATTGATTGCTCTAATGCAGGGATGGCCACCAATATTAAGTAAAATAAAGAGAAATTACATTGCTTGTAATACTGGTCCATGCATTTTCTTCTATGTATTTATTCTCTTCCAAGAATATAATATAGCAATATTTAACTCTTCCCCAAGCATCCTTCGA
>VYZP01053976.1:7463-20458 GCA_013400635.1 Hypocryptadius cinnamomeus
GGCCGAGCCGGAAGTTGCCGCCTGGCGAGCGGCCCCGCCCCGGCGGGAGTGGGGGCGGCGGCGGCTCCGTCGCGGTCCCTCGGCCGGGCTGTGCCTGCCCGCGCTGTGCCCCGGCAGCGCCCGCTGCTGCCGCTCATCCTGCTCGTGGTTGTACCTGCACAGGGGAAGGAGGCGTCCTGCGCCTGTACTCAGCCCTGGTGAAGCCGCATCTGCAGTGCTCTGTCCAGTACAGTGCAAGGGAGTCCTGGAGCGGGTCCAGCGGCGGGGAACAAAGATGATGGGGGACTGAAGCATCTCTCGTGTGAGAACAGCTGAGGGAGCTGGGCCTGTTCAGCGCTGAGAAGAGTGAGACAGGACCTCATCAGCGTCTATCATCAGTATTGAAGGGAGGGTGCCAGGAGGATGGAGCCAGACTGTGCTCGGTGGTGCTGAGCAGCAGGACGAGAGGCAACGGGCAGAGACTGCTGCATGGGAAGTTCACTTGAATATAAGGAAGAACTTCTTTACTGTGCTGGTGACCGAGCATTGGAAAAGGTTGTCCATAGAGACTAAAGTTTCTCGTTCGTGGGAGATTCAGGAACCTCCTGGGCACAGCCCTGTGCTCTGGGATGACCCTGCTTGAGCAGGGATGTTGGACCAGATGTCCCACTGTGGTCCCTTCCAACCTCGCCCATTATGTGGGTCTGTACCTGTAGACACACATGCACATGGAGCTGTATAAGTGAAAGAGTCCAAAACCTTGGGAAATGGGTGCTGGAGCTGCAGCACCCACAGTGTGGTATGAGCATTTGTGCTGCTCATGCATCCAACTTTTTCTCTGAGGCTTTCCTTTTCACTTTTTTTGCCCTCACAAATAGTATCTATTTTTAGGTAAAGTTGCACATGTCCTTATTTGAGTAAGGACTGCAAAGGTGATGAGGGCTCTGGAGCATTTCTTAGGAGGAGAGAATGAGGGAGCTTGACCTGTTTAGTCTAGAGAAGACTGCAAGGGGATCTCATTAATGCATATAAATGTCTCAGATGCAGGTGTCAAAAGGATAGTGCCAGACACTTCATGGTGCCCAGTGACAGGATGAGGAGCAATGGTCACAGACACAAAAATTTCCACCTCAAGACGAGGGAGAACTTCTTTCCATTGAGGGTGGCAGACCACTGGAACAGGCTTCCCAGGGAGGTCACCTGCTCCAGGTGACCCTGCCTTAGTAGGGGGGGGGGATTACATGATCTCCAGAAGTCCTTTCCACCCCTAAGGATTTGATTCTGTGGTTCTGTAAAAGTGTGGATGCCTCAAGCATGCTTAATTACCAGGAATTCCTGCTGAGAGCCTGGCTGGCAGCACTGCTGGAAGGTATGCAGGCATTAGACACGTTTAAATGCCTGGAGCATTTGAGAGCATTAGAGCTTGTGCACCTTTATCTTCTTAAGCACCTTTTTATATAAACTAACAACACTTCTCTGCACTGAGTATACGGCTTACCACGGAGGGAGGGAGGGACTGAGTGCTGTGGACAAGGGGTAAGGGGGCTTTCAGGTGGAAAAAAAAGAGCACAAAGTGTTTGTGTATGAGGATGCACGCTGCTGGATAAAGGGCCTACTTTTTTGGCTGCTTCACAGATACATCTGTAACTAATAAGATTCCAAGTAATTGAGGTAATTCCTTCAGAAAGGCAGAGGATAAAAAATGTTCAAACACACAAATGTGTATCTTACACAGAGCTTTTGTCCTTGAAGGATTTTTCCTACAGATACTCTGCAGACCTGCATCAAAGGCTCATTTATTGAAATGCACAAGCTGGGATTTTTTACTAGGATGTCTGTCACAACTTGAGTGTTCAAACTAGTTTATACCTTAAGAAAGACATAATGTGCAGAGGGGGACTTGCCAGGCTCAGTAAAGATCACCAGAGTTTCTGTTTTCACAAGTCCAAGATCTGGTGTGTTTATGAGTCAATGTTTAGGCTGATAAATCAGAAAATTGCATACTGGTGAAAGAGATTATCTGAATACAGAACTGGATGAGCAGTTATGTAAACATTTAGCTAGAATGAGTTATCTTACAATCATCTTTTTAATTTTTGTATCTCAATCTGTAGGATATGTCTTGATCTCCAACCTCCACAAGTAAACATGCCCTAGATTTTATATAAATAATAGATGATTATTTTCTAAAATTAAATAATTTGTTATTTTCAGAGCTCTCAGGTGCTTTAAATTCTGACAATTCTGACCAATAGAAAAATATTTTAATCTAGAGATTTTAAGCATTGCTTGAATGTAAAATGTCATAATTTAACTATGTTTGCATATTTTAACTGTTTGTTATCTATAAATAATTCTCATGTATATCACGCATTTTCCTGGAAAAAAGACAGTGTTCCAAGTCTGAAAAACTCTGAATGATATCTGTATAGGTAGAGATATGCAGGAAAATTGGTAAATGATGGTTTATTTAAGAAAACCATACAGGATACCCAAGAAATTAGGTTATGACAGTCATCAGAGTTTCTTTTCAGCTAAACACATTCAGTTAAAGAAAGAAAAAGAAAGTGACAATTCTGTGTATAAAACAAAAGGAAAATATGAAAGCTGATAAACAGAAATGGTGAATTACAGTTGTGAAACAATGAGAATGACTAATAGTAGCTAAATATAGGAATGAAAAGTCTTGGATCATTGCCTAAAGGGCAAGGGGAATAATTTTTTTAAAACATCAGGATCAAGAAAGAAAAAAATCTAGACAATGGCATGGTTTCCCTGCTACTTTGAAATACACAGCTTTCAGTAACAATGCCAATGCATAAAAGCATTTGTTTTTTAATAGAAACCTGGGTAATGCAGTAATACTTCATGGATGTAATTGCAAATGTTTTATTCAATCAGTACCTAGTAAGGATGCTAAAGAGCAACTGGTAAAGGTTAGAACATTTAAACTTTCAAGACCAACTAAGTCATGGCACAGAATTTTATGGGATTCTAAATCATTCATGGTAATAATTGACCTGTGGTTTTTTCCAGAAACGAAGAAGAGAAACTGATTTGGTGTCCATTAGAAGTGTAAAGCAGAGGGAGTTTGGAGCTAAAATAACATGATGAGACTCTTTGGCAAAATCTTGAAAGTCAAAAGTAAGAACCACATGTAGGAATTAAAGAATTACTGAGTTTCTAATATCAGCATGTTTTGCTGAAATTTAGGCCTATTGCTTAATGGGATTAGTATTTACCTTGCAAGGATCACTGTATAATTATGGGTTTCTATGAAGACATTAAGGTATATTCTATTGAATGCTAATATTCTATTCAAAAATATTTTTATACAAAGCTTGCAGCATAGCTTTATCTGAGAAAAAAAAAATAGATGCAGATATAAATATTTATAGGAAAGAAAGGCATCTAAGTACAAAGAATATTTAAAAGTCAAATTATAGAGGTGTTACAGTGTGGTTATGAACAGCTCAAAAAGATTCATGCTTATGGTACAAACTTTGGATTTAAAAGTGAAGGAATATTAAGAAGTAGTAATGATGATGTTATATATGGCATTCATTGAACTTTTACTGAAATAGTGGTATTGCATTTTAATACAAATAATTGACAAACTGGAAAAACCAGGAAAATCTGCCTTGCAGTGAGGGAATGAAGAAGCATCTGTCTAGCTTATACAAAACCTTGATCATAATGTACTAGGATTTATAAAAGAATTTCAAATATTAAAAGTCCCTTTAATCTGTCAGCTAAGATGACAGTGAGAACCAATAAATGGCAGGTGAAATTATACTCATGTAGAGTAACATCCTTCTCTTTTAGCCACAAGAGGAGTTATTTGGTATTATCCCTAAGGACCCACTAAGCTCTATTTCCCAATTTCTAAATTAAGATTCAATGGCTTTTCTAAATCTTGTGATCTAAGTCATCCCTCAAGTTATGGACTCAAAGCAAAGCTCACATTATAAAATTTCTTGGCTTTTGTTGCTGTGGAGGTCAAGATGATAATAATCTTTCTGGCCTGAAAATCCTTTCAGTTGGGAAGAGCCGTTGAGCTAAAGGTCACCGAAAGTACCGATCTCTTCCCTCTTGTGACCAGGGACAGGACTTGAGGAAACAGCATGAAGCTGAGTCAGGGGAGGTTTAGGTTGGATATCAGGGACAGGGTTTTTCACCCAGAGGGTGGTTGGGCACTGGAACAGGCTCCCCAGGGCACTGGTCACAGCACCAGCCTGACAGAGCTCAAGACAGAGCCTTTGGACAATGCTCTCAGGCACGTGGTGTGACTCTTGGCATGTCCTGTGCAGGGCCAGGAGTTGGACTCAATGATCCTTGTGGGTCCCTTCCAACTCAGCTTATGCTATGACATGGCCAGAGTAGGTGCTAAAAGATCAGAGGAAGCAAGGGTGTACTCATTAAATATTAGCTAAGCAGATAGTCTGGAGGTTTTACAAATAATAAACAACTTAAGAATGGATGTTAAAGTCCATAGAAGATGTAGGGGATTTTCTGGGGGGTTTTTTGGGTGATCTGAAAGGCAGCAGCATAAAAGCTACATTTTGATAGCATTTTATCAGTAATTTAAAATGAGTTACTAGTTTTCTATACCTGTAAAAGTTAAATTAAAACAATACTGCTGATAGGTAGATTTTTTAGCATCTTCAAACATACTAACCCATTCCATGATGTGCTGTAGTAGGTTCATTTGAGCTCCTTTTTAAAATTCTCCCAAAGCCTGAAAAGAATAATGGAGTGTTTTTGCTGCTTCTGGCTAAGACTGACTTTGTCCCAGATACAGCTAATCTACCCTTCCAAATATTATACAAGCAGTCCACACAGATATTTCTGAATAGCAGCATTTAGTTCTTCCCCACCGCCCCCAGTGGAACATAAGAGCGTGCCAAAGTTTATGTACAGAAAGGTACAAGCATTTAAATATTACTTTGATTATACAACACTTGTCTCTTCTCCCCCATGAAATCCATAGTACGCCTTTTTAAGATAACACCTTTTTTTTTTTCTTTTTTTTTTTTAATCAGACGGTGTCTCCAGGTCTGCAAAGTTCATCCTAAATGCAAACACCTGAAAACAGCTGGTTAGTGTAAGGTAGAATAAATATGTATTTCCACTGAGGAGATATACCATAAATTACTTTGAGGTTGTTTCCTTCAATTATATTAGTAAGAAAGAGCACATACATGTTTCTGCTGCTCATAAATAGAAATGCGAAAATTAGTTTAGCTTATTCCCTACCTGGAAATCTGGCTGGAATCACATCATGAGGTGAAAGGAAGGAACATTTAGTGGAAGTTTTTCCATAGTTTCCAGCATGTTACTGTTCATAAGACTACATCCATTGCCTGCTTTGCAGAATGATGTAATTAATTTCAGCATAACTGTGTTTTAGGCTTAGTTCTTGTAACCCTGCCAATAGAAACTTGAGGAAGGACCAAGTAAATATTACATGATCTTTCTACCCATTCACGTACTATTTTAAAAGCTCATTTTTCTCATTTTATTTCTCATGTGCAGCAGAGGTATTACGGAATTAATATAAGCAAACAAAATCTTTCTCTGCACTGATGCACAACAAAAATGTAGCTTAAAAGCAGTGGTGATGTTACCTCCCATGACCTGGCTGAACTCCAGCCAGGGTAACTGTAGTTCTATGTAAATGTATTCTTATGCAAGTTCACGAGGATACAAAATAATTCACTTTCTGTCTTTCCTACTGACTCCTAAGACAATTATGACACTCCTTTCAGTTTATCAGTCAATCAGTTTCATTCAGGCTTCTGGCATAGTATTCCTTCTTCAGCATTAGTTGTAAGACTCTACCCATGAGTATTGCTAACATCTTTTGGAGAGTTAGTCATGCAATATGAACTGAGTTCCACATAATTTTCTTCTATATCCAATGGAGGATGACAACTGTGTGATTTTAAACCTGGTAGAAAATTGATGCAGGAATTCTGAGTGGCTGCTCTGATTTTGTTTTAGTTTATTATGGTTTGTCTAAACACAGTTTAGATAGTTTTTGTTGGACCAAGTTAAAAAAGCCTACACTTAACAAAAGTAAAAATAGATGCATAATGTTTTTACCAATAAACTCATATTTTTAAATTATTTAGAGTTTAGCTTTTATGATTTAAAATGTTTATTTGCCTTCACAGTTTTCCGTGAACTGCTGTTTAGGATTGCTGTGTACTTTTAAGAGATGCTTCGTGTCATGCCATGACCACCAGAAGCTGCTTAAGAGCCTACCATGGGATACATCTTTCTTTTATCATCAGCATAAGGATTGTTGAAACCTTTAGAAGAGGATTTCTCTTCTCAGTAGGGATGGAGATTTCCAACTAAGCCAGACCATATGCTGATTCCCGGATTTCTTATCTGTAATCAGTCTTTCTTTCATGTTGTCAAAGATGTTTCCACTAAAACTGCAGAGTAATTCTGGCACTTCATCAGTGTTCATGTGCAGTATTTATTATTATGAGACTACATCCCTTACTACACAAATCAGTAATACATTTCTTGCAGTGTTAATGTTTGTGATTCCCCACTCTTTAAACTAAGAGCAGCATAGAGGAGATGGTTGATAACCTCTCAGCACATAAAAGTACTGGCAAGGCCTCCTGCAGACACTGTAATTCAAAGTAGTCTGTGTGAGCACAAATCCTGCATTATTGACTTGCCTGCTCACTCCCTTAGTTCGACATAGCTCACATTTCTTCCATTCTGAGTAGGTAACTTCTTCCTACTCAAAGAATTTGGATAAGTGTTCCCTGTTTCAAGGTCAGTTTAGATACAGTTCCGAGACAAGATCTGAGACATAAATAATAGGACATGATCTGTATTCAGCAAAGCGACTGAGCAGTGATTGTTTACTCTCTAGGTGAGTCCTAAAGCTCACAGTTCTTACCTCCATGGCAGAGGAACTGATGCAGCAGAGATCCTTGCTGACACCAGGAAACAGCTTTCACCATATGTTGTTCACAAGAGAAAGAAAACACTTTTTTTTTTTCTTCTGTATATTGCATGCTTGTCCAGTATCTGTTCAAGTAGTGTATTTAGGAGCTTGTTTCTGTGGTATAAATATATACTCTAAAATGCTAGGATTTGGTTCCTGTGATTTCTTCCTTGCCAATTCTTCTGGCTGTCATCTATAATAAACATAGCCACAATAAGAAACACTGTCACAAGTGTCACAAATGCAGTATACTGTCATAAAATAAAATTATTATAGAATATTTCATTGTAAAGATTTATATTTTAATACAACTTGCAGCTATTAAAAACAACTGCACAATTGCTAATTTCTATTGGCTAAGGGTTTGGTTTGGCAGATTTTAAAACTGCTTGCTAACTGCTTGCTGTGGTTAGCTTACGTAAAGTAACTCTGTGGAATCAGTTTTTAAACTTTTTAAAGCAACTTTTAAATAGCTGCGGGGCAATCTTAAAACAAAATTAAACAAAACAAAAAAAGCCAAGCAAACTTGAAAAACAGTACATATCCAAAACCAAAAGAAAATATTTAAAGGGTTTGAAAGTTTCCTGTCCCTTTATAATTTTTGCATATTTGTAGTCTATGATGGTATACCACAACAATAAGCCTTATTCACATGGGGAACCACAATGGCACTACTAGAAATAATCACATGAGGAACAGCTGCAAGAATGAATTTGTGGATGTGGTGTAAATAAGAAAATTGTAAAATGGAGTGCTGGAATTATCATGACTAGCACAGAACGGAAGGGGAAAAGTCAGACATCTTTCTAAGAAATATAAATACTAAGGAAGTTAAATACTTTATAATCAGTCCTGGACTATATGACAGACTGAATTTATAACCTGGTGCAATACTTCCTAAGAGCAACATCTCCTAAACAAAATAATAATTCAAATCCTTATTTGAAACCTTTCAAATGTGACCAGTGATCAATGTGACTTAGGATAAAAATCAGATTTCTTAGAAGGACAGTTGAAATTTGTTTAGTTGTTAAGCACATTGGTCTTGGAGAAGGATCCCTGTGAGTGAATGAATCAGATTCCACTGTCTCCTATTTTCCTATGAAACATGATGAATGGAAGCTCATGAACATTTGTCAGCCTTCCTTTGCAAGGACAAAGGAAAAAGGTCATTTTAGGTTTGATTTCTTAGATTTTCTTGATGTACTGTTTCATATGTATTTATGTTGTTTCAAAAAAAGCAAGCAAACAAACAAACAGAAAAGAAATTTACATTTAAAACTGATCTTGCTTGCTATATAGGATTTACATCACTTGGATGTTATTTCTCTGTCTCCCAAGAACTACCAAACAGGCCTTGCATTTAATTTTAATTGCATGTGTGTTCAGAATTAGTTGTCAACAAAATGATTGGGTTCAAACTGTCTGTTTGAAAGCTGCAGCTGTCTTGTTATGTGTAGTAGTATCTGTAGCAACCATAAAGCCTAAGAGCCTTCCAGAAGCCTATTAAGCAATGTGAGTAATGCATTTTTGTTTGGGTTTGTTTTTGGGTTTTTTTTCATACTCATGGAAAAATGTGCGTCTGCTGGAATGCTTTGGCTGCTTTTTAATAATACATATTCCATCCATTCATCCACCAATATGCTATGTTGTTTTCTTTTGTTAGACAAGAGAAATTCACAGAAAAAAGCCTTCAAAGCCTGTGGTGTAGAGTGGGGAAATACTTGCTGGAGGTCCCTGGAAGGCTCTGTCTCCTCCATCGGAAGTCTTTTTCTCTGTAGAGAAGTCTCACGTGTCAGAAGATGGAGCAGCCAAACCCAGATTTATTTTGGGGCCATGTTGTCCTTAGGTTCTCTCCTAAACACTTCGCAGCTGTCCTCTAAACTGATAAATCCTTCAGGAGTTAACATGGCTTATATTCCAAATAAAAAAGCAGCTGTAAGGAGACCTAGGGCCACAGATTTACTGGCACGTTCCAGGGGCTGCAGCGGTGATAAATTGTCTGTAAAACTCAAATTTGTGATGCAAGCAACCATATAAACAAATATGCTATTTTTATATTTTACATATATAATAAGTAAGCAAACATAAAGCCTTGTGTTTGTTCTGACACACATTTTGTTTCCATTTCTCAGCATTGTTGCTCAATGCTATAACAGCAAGTAAAATTCCACTAAATAAAAATGCTCCTGCTTTCAACAAGCTTTGCATTTATTTTCAGAAAAACCCCTAATGTGTTGGACAGTGTCTTCAGCCCTTATCATCTTTCAGATCTATGTTCAAATAGCAGACAGAGAGGATCAAACAAACTATCCTCTGTCCCTGTGGCTCAGTCAGCATTCCAGCTCTGCCCTTTCTCACTTTCTCACTTTCTTACTTTCTCAGAGTCATCTCCTTGCATCTTAGTTTAAAGAAAAGGGGTCATGTAAGTTTGCAGAGCACAGATCTGTTTGGGATACCATCTGTCCTGAAGCATCATCCCTAGATTCCATGTTTGGGAGACTTATTAAATCATGCCTCACTTTCTTTAGATTTTCTATTATGCTCTAGTTATCTTCACTCATAGTTTTTTGATTGGCTAAAATACCATTTTAAGAAAAATCCCTGTATCTTTCAATTGAATCCCTCCATTATCTTATTTTCTTCTGTTCCTTTAGTTTATGAAATGTATTTCAGTTTCATTCCCCAGAACAAATGCTATTTTTATTGTTCTTATCACTGTCTTTCCTGCTTACATTCTTCTTTTGTATTACTGGCCATGTAATTAGGAAACCTGGAAAGGAGTACAAAATATTTTTTTGCCTGTTTCAAGAACTGGACACATTCATAATAAATTTGAAAGAGAAGGTGCCATAACCTGAAAGGATTTGTTGGAAAATGCTGCTTTAGGTAGATAATCCAGTGTTAAGTGAAAGAAACAGACCAAAGAACAGTTAGAGGTTAGGATCAGATAGAGAAAACAAAACAATAACCGAGTAGCAAATATACCAAAACAATGTAACAGAAGAGGAAAAGAAACAAAGTATTTAAGCTAGCCTTAGGACTAAGCATAAGAGGAATGGTGTAAAGGAAATTCTGACTTCCAGTTAACAATCCTGCTGCTGCAGTTTTAACTTCTTGTAATTGTAACCTAAGAGTTTCCTGGAAGCTGCCAGCACGGAAGCACATTCAGCCTACAGAAAGGCAAGTTTTGCAAGCCAAACATTTTACTTGCTGTTAAAATGAACTTGAAATCTGAATTTAGTCCATTTTTTAATAATACCACATTACAATGGGTATTATAAAGCTCCAGTGAATCAAGGTAAATGGTTATAGTACTAGTGCCCTGTGTCACCTCTGCTTTGAAAATTAACTCTTCCCTTGTCCACAATTCTTTATTGGTTTAGACTGGAAAGAGTGAATAACTTTGATTTAAAGAGCAGACTGAATGTCCTAGAAAACAGGCTGTGCCTTTCCACACAGGAGAATATTTTGTTCCAGCAGCCAGAGGAGCTCATGAAACCTAGTGGGATGTGAGCACTGCTCCAGGGCAGAGCCACAACATCCTTCCCCCGAGAAATACACGGCCCCCAGCTGCCACCACTGCATGTCATTCCCACACAGCTCTCCAGCAGCATTTCCACAGGCTGAGCTTCCCTTAAGCCATACCTTGTGTCATCTCTAGGTGTGGCAATGCCAGTGTAAACTCTAGTATGGAAAAGGCAGTTAGGTTTGCAGCGCCCCATGGAAGAGGCACTGGGTTGTGCCAGACATGGTGTACTGGTGAAAAATGTAAAGGAGAAACTACTGTGGTGGTTGGATGCTGCAAAATCTGAACTTCAGACACTGGCTTCTACCATGGCCTAGATGACTTGTCTTCATACAAATGGACAAAGCCTGTTATAGCTGTGATTTTTATTATCATAAAAGTGTTTTCAGGTGGCAAAGAGTTGGCAGAATGCCCTTGTCATGGCCCGTCGGAGTACCCTGAGAGCAGCACAGTCAGAGACCATCTTGGCTATGGCAATAGCCAGGTGTTTGCTAGAAGGGGTGTGGGCTTGTTTGGGTGAGTCCAAGGAGTCCTGGAGAGCTACATCTGCATTCTTGAGGAAGCTGCAAATTTCCAGTAACCTCAGGCTCCCAAGGCTTTGCATGTGACTTCCGTGGGGCAAAGGCCTAACCAGATTAGATGGCATGGTTCTGTTTTCAAAACAACACAGACATTGAAGTTGGGGTACATACAATTCACCACCTAAACAGTTGCCTAAACCTCACCATGTAGATAAAGGGCACCGACAAGTGCCTCCAGAGGGCACTTTGTTGGATTTACTTCAGCTGTCTGCCTTAGAGGGAGATGAGCTGCTCTCTGCAGGTGTCCCTTTCTGACCATCAGTGCTAAAGGAAGCCAAATGCAACTGGTATAGATATGGACATCCTTCTTTTAGATACCTAAACTTTCCTCCCCTACACTCTCCTATGTGAGATTCCCTTTCAAGCTGTAGCCTGATGAGGACAAAAGTGTGAAACTGAAACCTTGGCAGGGATACTGATAGGGCATGCCCACACCATACAATCAGAATGATTTTTAAAATCACAGGGTAGCTCCTCTTCTTGATAAAGTTGTGTCAATTAAGTCAGTTCATGTAACCCGTGCTCCTTATAAAACAAACATGGAATAAACTTTCTTCTGTTTTATACTCAGAAATACACATGAACATCACACCCTTGCCATGTAGTCTTTGGGAGTCCTTCAATCAAGCCTGGATTTCATACACTTTTAAAAAGGAAGGGGGAAGAAAAAAATGTAGGAAAATTACTCAAGCTAGTATTTGAATTAATAGAATTCTGTGGATTGTTGACATATTTTATACAGTTTAATATCATTAGGGCCTAAAGTATTTTACATATACTTTAATTATTTGACTGGTAAAATGAAACAGGAGTCCATATAATACAGTTTATTGTCAATAAGCTTTAAACAGAAGTGTCAAAGAATGACTTTACTCAGAACTAGTTCTGATTCTAATACATAAAAAAATTTTCAGCACTTCAATTTACAGTTTTTAACATAACATGGAAAAATAAACTGTAAGTTATTACATAAATTAATGAAAGGTCATATAATGTTCACTGACATCTAGCAAAATCAGTGATTTGATTACTGTTAAAGTCAATCTTAAGGGTATTGCCAGTTTTACTTGCCATAAAAAGCATTGTGCTTCTGAAAAGCCCCCTTGAAATGAAAGTATTTGTTGGAAAATATGGTAAGAATCCTAAAAATTGCGAAGTTTGGGTATTAGAATTGCTAGCAGAACCAGACTTGAGTTAACAATGTATATCCAAATATGAAATAATTAGCTGTTCAAACACTCTCTTACCAACAGATGATGTGCTGTAGGTATCAGTCACCTATAAATACATAAAGATATGCAAAATGCATATTCTATTTATTTTCTCTAGATATCAAAAGGACAATGATTTTGTTAAAAGAACTGTTTACTGCAGACAGGTTGGTTGTCATACAGTGGACACTGACACAAAGTTTCAGGGGATATGTGCTGTGATAAGAACAGCTACTATTCATACTGATAAACTGGTTAAGTGTAAGCTGGTTTAGAAGTCAAATTAAATATCTGCTTAATTCTGTGAAGATAATTTCTTTCAGGCTGACCAAGCCTTTGCTTATACCCTTATATCTAGCTTTAATGATGCTTTTCTAACCTTGCCCTTCTCNGCTTTTCTAACCTTGCCCTTCTCAGTGACATTCTTCCTTTTGAAAGTTTTCATTACCCTCAATACACTTTCTCCCTTCTCATTGATTCAGCTGCTCTTGGGGTTGCCATAACTGTGGCAGTTCAATTACTTTATTTCTGCCTACCTATTTCCTTTTCTCATTAAAGCTGAACATGCAGCTTTGAGAAGGAGCTGTTGCAGCACACTCCATGTAAGATGGTACTCAGAGGTATGAATGAAATAGCTGACAATGGTGATAGTCCTTGTGAAAGCTCTGCTTTGATGCTTGAAAGGCTGCAATGACTTCCTATTTGTCTCTACTTGTATATTG
>VYZP01053977.1:0-15430 GCA_013400635.1 Hypocryptadius cinnamomeus
GGGCCGGGTCGGGCCCGGTGGGTGCGCGGGTCCCGGGCTGCTCCCGCTGCTCTCCCTGCTCCTGGCGCTTGGCCGCAGCTCGCCGGGGCTCCCGGGCGTGGAGCGGCGTCGTGGCGGCCCGTGTTCGGCGGTAGCGGAGCCCGGCAAGACGCGCTGTGGGCTTGGGGGCGGGCGCGGGTGCCCCGGGGCTGGCAGGGGGCAGCCCGGCCCGGCGGGTTCAGGTGTTTTCGTCCCTCGGCCCCTCCGTCCCCCACCTCGCAGGGGACGCCCAGAGAAATAAAATGCTCGGTAGCACGCACTGACGGTGTCCATAGGCGAGGCGTCGGCATAGAGGCGTGCTAAGCATGGAGGGAGATGAAGAGGAAGACTATATGTCTGATTTATTTATTAAGTAAGTAGGTAGTTTTTTTGGTTTTTTCCACCCCTCTTAAGTTATTGTAAACCTGTTAAGAAAAAAACAAAACAACCACGCTAATATTTGCTGGAATTACTAACTCGCAGGCAGGATGTCAGGCCAGGTTTGCCCATGGTGAGGCGGGTGAAGGAAGCTCTTCAGAAAGAAGAAAAGCAAAAAGAAGCCAATGAGAAGAACAGACAAAAAAGCATAAAAGAAGAAGAAAAAGAGAGACGTGACTTGGTACTGAAAAGTGCATTGGGCAATGAGAACAAAGGCTTTGCTTTGCTCCAGAAGATGGGCTACAAAAGCGGCCAGGCCCTTGGCAAAAGTGGTGAGTTCGTCACTCTCTGGAAGTGTACTTTAATATTTTACAGACTGCAGCTGTCACTTCATTTGTTGACAGGTCAATAAGTGCCTCTTGGAGAGCCACAGCATTACAGAACTGTGAAGGTGCTGTGACAGAACAAAATATGAGAGCAAATCCCTAAAACTGAAGTAAAAATAGTGCAGAGTATTGAGGGATGCAAGGGAAGAGCAGCACTTGCAGCTCAGTAAGTGCACTTGCGTATCTGCATACCTACAAGAATTGCATTAAGGATGTTTTGATGGTTTTGTAAAGCTAATAGTGTTCAAAAAAACATCAGACCCTCTTGAAATGTATAGTTGGATTTTGAAAAAGAAACAGTGCACACTGGCCTACCCTCATGAAGCCTTAATAGATGGAGTAAAATCAATAAAACAAGGAATCAATAACTGCTGGGCCAGTTCAGCGTCTCTGGCAGACAATCACAATGAACTGGCCCAGACAGATTCTTTGTATTCATCATTGCTATGAGACTGCAGAATGAAAAGGCTCCAGAAGGCAGTAATAAAGCAGTCTTCATCACAGGCATCTTACACCTGTCATGTCAACACCTTTTCTTTCAGTTTGGTCCTGTCACAAAAAAGTACATAAGATTCCAGCAGATGAGCCAAAAAAGAGAGGGAGTTTCCAGTACAGCTGTGTCATTTGTAGTGCACTAAATGTATATTGATTGGGAAGTTTTCAACTTCCAAGCAAAAAAGTCACAATAATGGCAAAAGCAGCTTGCCTACTTGAATATACTGCACGAATCATTGTTTGAAAAAAACTCGGGTTTTTAAATTGACTTTTTTTTTCTCTCACAGGAGAAGGCATTGTTGAACCTATTCCTCTGAACATAAAAACAGGTTTGTGGTGCTTTCTGATTTATTTAGTTGGATATCAGAGCTTCTCAATTGCTTACATTAATCTTTTGAACTTACCTAGGCAGAAGTGGGCTTGGTCATGAGGAATTAAAAAAGCGAAAAGCTGAAGAAAAACTGGAAAACTATAGACAAAAACTCCATATGAAAAAACAAGCAAATGAACAAGCTGCAGATCAGTTCAGGTAAAGTCATACAACTGATATTCCAAGGAATGTGTAAATAGCAGTTCTTTTTATGCTTGATGTTTGGTTATTCTTTTAATGTGCTAGAGTAATTGTTTCTCAGTTCTAAAGCAAAAGTAGATGAATATTGTAATGCTAAAAGTATGTGCTGCACCATTTAATTTTGTAATTGTTAATAATGCAAACAACATACATACTAACTTTTCTCACATCATATGCAGCTTTTTTAATTGGAGAAACATATATTTTGAAATGTAAAATCCACAGATTTTCCTAAGCACTGTTGGTACAATGGTTTTAAAAGTCGGGATACATTTTTAAAGATTGTATTGTTTTGGTTTTCTCCTGATTTGCTTGTAATACATGGAGAAGAGAAGCTGAGGAAAGGCTGTAGCTTTTGCAGATGTTTAGTGAACCACTTTTTTATGTCTTAGGAAAACCTAATGAAGAAACAGTGTAGTGTGGTCAAAAAAGGTATCTTGAAGGTGTAATTCCCAAGAAATACAAGTGTGCTCCCACACAAGCAATGTCAGAATGACTTCTTAACTTTAATGTTGTTCAGGTCTGACAAAATTAGTAGGAAGAGAACCGTAGATTTTCAGCTTCTGTAAAGCTGTGGACTGTAATGCATTGTCACTGTGTGTCTGCCTGCTTATTTACCTCTGCTTGTTCTTAACAGAATAAGATTCAAAACCAAACAAGAAGAACGTAAGATGGAAGGGGACTTGCGAAAAAGCCAGAGGGCCTGCCAGCAATTAGATACGCAAAAAGTGAGACCTGGGGGATTTTCTGGAGGGTTGGAAGGAAGACTTCAGAGGTTAGAGATACAGGCTACAATGTAGTGGTTCAGTTCTTGGAAGTTCTCTAAAATTTTGGGGTAACTAGCTTAAGTCTTGATGTTTGGCAACACTTCAGTCCTCTTAAAATATTTCAAAGTCTATGTTTGTACCATTAAGACAGGTGAAGGTGCACAACAACCTCGTGGTAACTTACAGGAGGACCTGTGGTTTTGCTTCTGCATTTTTGTGGTTACTTCTGAGCTGTTTGCATACCTTCCAGTAGCCAGTATCAGGCCTTCCTATATAATGGTGCTGTTTGCTTCAAGTGAGGGAGCAACATCATCACACAGTGATTGACATTGGGAATGGACTCTGGAATCATCATGTTCAGCCTTCCTCCACAAGCAGTCACTTAAAGCAGGTTATCCAGGACCAGGCAGATCTTTAGTGCCTCTGAGAATGGGGATCATCATTGAGGGAATCAGCAGATTCACTAAAGTAGTGTTAAAAAAACAAACAAAAAAACTCCCACAAAACTAACTACCTTCCACTTGCAAGGAATAACGTGGATAATAGCAGTGAAGTACTATAAATTTTTGCCACTGGAAAACATAAAAGTTTTTTTCTTCCTCTATTAACCAGGTAGAGGTTGTTACCACCTCACAAGTTCTGCTGAGATTGTTCTATACTACTTAGTTTGCTTCAAATGAAGTCAGTTGAATTAAGCATAGATCATTCTTGTTTACTTTTGTTCCTTTAACTTTACCTGAGGTGAATTGGGAAGCACTGTGTGATCTCTTGATAAAATAACTTGGGGCATGTCTTCAACTGATAACAAGGGTATCTGCTCACAGGCTTGGTGTAAGATTACACTGTTGTGTAGCCTTGCACATACCAAACACAGATGAAATAGAACTAGATGTTAGCATTGGCATGCATTACATTATTTAAAAAAAAAAAAGTGAAAAAAAGTTTTGTGGACTGCTGTACTTACCTACAGCTTTAGTAATTCTTGGTTATACTATACATGCAAGTTCTAAAGGGTAACAGCTCACTTCCTAGAAATCAGTTTTATGCAGCATTTTACAAGCAAACTTACAAAGACAGATAACTTCCATTTAAATCCCTTGTTATTTAAGGATATTGATGTTCCTAAGGAGACTTGGTTTTGGATAGAACCTGAAGAGGAAGACAAAAAGGATGAGGAAAACAAGGAAGATGAATGCAAAAGCTCAGACTTAAGTGTAAGTTTAAGCTCTTCAACTGAATTAATTGCTAAATTCAAAATTAAATTTAATATTCCTTGAAACAGTATGTCTGTATACATATATGTATAAAGGATGTATGTATACATGTTTCCCACACTGTAGTAAAGGGCCTCTTTGCAATCCCAGAGCAGTGACTTTTGTAGCAGTTACACAATTAATTATAAAATATTAAATCACTGATATATTGCTCATCTGTTTTGAGGCTAATCTTTGAAAAAATTAGCCTAGAAATTAAATTTAAAAATTTTTTTTTGCCTTAGCCAGGATACACAAGATCACAGTTATTTGCTTTTGAGTTTTAATTTTGGTTGAAGTTTAGAGTCAGTAATTTCTGACAGTGCTTCACAGATTATCTCAAGATGGACATTGGAAATACATATTTTTAAGAACTAGATTACACAGCTGTTGTTAGCCTTATGTGTTTGATTGGCAGAGATTAGGTGTGAAAAAATCCACACAAGGTACCATATACATGAAGTCAGGTAGCTAAGTAATATTTTTTGCTCTTTCTCTTCAGTGCAGGTTTCTTAGCTGGAAAGAAGGATAAGCAAACAACAGCCATTAACTTTCCAGAGATCATGAATTTCTGTGCACTCTTCTACAAATGTGGGAAACTTCATGTCTTACTGAGCTCCAGTATTGTGTAGCTTTTCCATAGCATTAGGTTAAACACTTTATTTTAGCAAAGCAGTAGCTCAAAGTGGTTTATGTCACGTGAGGCCCAGGTCATCACATACCTGTACCTATCTCTAGGTATCAGAAAAGCTACACATCCTGACGGCCTATTTGAGAGAGGAGCACTTCTATTGCATTTGGTGTGGAACAACCTATGAAGGTGAGACTGAACCAAGCTTTTGTAGGTGCTTTACTTTGCTTATGCAGCTGGACTCGAGCTGCAGAATATATCCTTTGTTTTTCTCTTACTGCAGATTCTGAATCTGCATAGCAAATTTACCTTCCAGGCTGCTGGTTTCTGCACAAAGCTTGGTACATATTGTTATTGTGATTGTTAGCCAATTTTTAGGTTTTTAGCCAAAGCAAACAAACAAAACCCACACACAACAAAACACAGCAAACCATACTGAAATTTATTTGAATTTGTATTAAAATTTAATTAGTTTTGAGAAAACATAATCCAGATATTAAAACCAATACTATAAAAAGCTGCAAAAGCTGGCACATGTTTCTGAAACAATTAGAACATCATCCAGTTTCACAACACTAAAGAGAGTAGAATTTGTGTTTGCTGTTTTAAAACAAATTTGAGACTTACTAACTTGTAAACCTTGAATTCTATTTAATCTGTTCTACAAGGATTCTAGAAATATTTCTAGCAACCATTTTTTCCTTCCCTGAGCTGCAATTACTCACTTTTTTCTTGCTTATTCTGTAGACTATGAAGATTTATCTTCAAACTGTCCTGGAGACAGTGCTGCAGATCATGACTAAAGCCAGTCTAAAGGAAGAAGCCCTAGATAAGTATGTATAATTCATAGTATCTTTTAAAAGTCTGGGAGCTGTGCCATATTCTAGAATTCATACCAAAGTATGCAGAAGAAGAGTTTAAGTTGACAAGCTAAATTCACATTTTCTGTTTGATGCAGAATTTAATAGGAATTAAAACTTGGTATTTGTAATTGAACTAACATAATTGAGAGGTAGGTTGAGTCTTTCACATCTTTGTTTATGCGCTACCTGACTGGTAATAAAATTCAAATATGAGTAAAGGCATAAATATTGGCCAATCACTTTATTGCAAAATGTGTTAAACCAGGTTTTTTCATCTTTACAGAGACGCCGAAATACCAGACTGGTTTTGCTTACTATCTTAAACTTGGTGGGGAAAAAAAAACTTGTGAAACGTGACAGTGACATTACTTGAATCAATATTCTGTTGTATATAAAGGTGCATATTTTCCATAATTAAATAGAATTAGATCATGATGGTGGGTTTTCATTTTTTTACATAAAAATATATTTTCATTGACATTTTATTTTTAGGTAACAGCAGTTGCTACTATAACTAGCCATTTGTAAAAAGTTAATGCTGAAGTATACAAATACTATGCAGGGAAAATATATCAGAAACTACTGGAACAAGCTACTGTTACAAACTGGTACAGTATTACTTAACAGCAAGAAGGTAATGATACTACTTTGCTCCATCCAAAAACTGTAAAGGAAATGCAGCCAAGAGATTGTCCATTTTCATATTATGAATAGTTTCAAAGAATTGTTTAGGTTGGAACACATCTTTAAGATCATCAAGTCCAACTGTATGTTAATTTTATCCCAACAGATTAAAGAGAAAGCAGAAATAGTAGTATTTTGTCTGTAAGGATATATAATTTCTCAGAGATCTTGACCACTGCAAAGAAATACTAATTAGTTTAGCGTAGTGAAACACTTTATGAATTCCAGTCAAAGGTAAGGTTAGGACAGCATAAAGCCCTGATGGAATTCAGTCTGGCCAGGGATGTCAAGGAGAAGATCAGATCCAAGAAAATCTAAAGAACCTAGAGGTGCACAAGTCCTGCTGACATTCCGCTGGTCCTGAGGGAACTGGCAAATGAAGTTGCTTGAGTTGGAATTGTTCAGCCTGGAAAAGAGAAGGCTCTGCAGAGACCTTAGAGTGGCCTTTCAGTACCTAAAGGGGGCTGCCAAGAGAGCTGGAAGGGGACTTTTTCCAAGGGCATGTAGTGACAGGACAAGGGGGAATGGCTTCAAAGTGAGAGGTTGAGATAAGATGTTAGGAAGAAATTCTTTACTATGGAGGTGATGAAGCTCAGGAACAGGTTTCCTAGAGAAGCTGTGGATACCCCGTTGCTGGCAGTGTTCAAAGCCAGGTTAAACAAGGCCTTGAGTAATGTCATCTACTGGAAAGTGTCCCTGCACAGGCCAAGGGGGGTTGAAACTGGATGATCTTTAAGGTCCTTCCAACCCAAACCATTCTATGATTCTATATATTTCATTCATGATAAAGAGAAAAAAAGAAAGCAGTGTAAGGCCTTACAAAAATACGTACAATCACATTCTTATTTAGCAACAAATACTTGCACCAGAACATCAGTAATTTCCCTAAGAATATAAATACCTTCATTTGTTTTATTCCTTTTAGAGCAGTCACCCACTTTTAACTCATTTAACATTTCACAAAAAGCATACAGTACATCACATATTACCTATTTTTTTGCTTAGAAATCTGTTCTCATTTGCCCTTATGGAGTTATGTTGACCCCACATCAATGAACAGTTTGACAAGATAAAGCTCACAGACAAGCACCCGAAGGTCCAATGTGCCTATCTTTTCACCCTGCTCCCCACACCACACATAGTACTTCAAGTACAGGCAAGGCTGAACTCTGAAGGATACAAATCAAGAGTAGCAGAGAACCTGCTGTTCCCTTTTGTGGGGCTGGCAGTGGGCACACCAGAGGTACTAAGTGCAGTTATTAAGGGTTAGGCATGCCTCAGTATTACAATAAGGGACTAAAACCTAGAAGCATGGGAATGTTTAAAGTGCTCTTTCAGCCTCAGATTTCAAATGGTACTACTGAGGCAATTTTCCTATAATGAGGAGAATTTTCCTATATTAATAGCACCTTGAATGCTGTTAATGAATGTTTCTTTCCAAAAACGACAACCATAAAAACCTAAAGTTTTCAAAATTGAGATTTGTTCTAAATTAGATTTCCTAGAAACTAAATGTTTAACATTTAAAGAAATCCTCATTTTACAAGTTTAAATTCCAGAGCACTGAAGGTGCTTGGTCATCAGCTGTGAAGAGATAAGAAAACTTAAAGTACTGAAACTCAGTGAAGAATAACATGCACCTATTCCTAGTATCTTTTCTGCCAAAACTAGTCTTGGTACTAATGGAAGCATTCCAGTAATTATTAACAACATCACTGAACAAATCAGAAAGGTTTGAGTCACATACCACCAAGACAGCAGTTCTTCCATGGAAAGCAATAGATAACCTTAAGAGATAACGGATGCAGCACATGCAGGGATTTGGCACAACCCAGTTAGCACTTTAGCACATCAACATGATCTCTGAGGGGAAAAGGACCAGATACTTATTGTACAAACTAGTCCAGCTCAGCCACAACCTGTGTTTCCAGGTAAAAACTCTGTGTGATTTCTTGCAGATCTGCCCTGTCCTGGTTGCAGCCAGCAGACATGAATGGTGATGTGGCCAAGGAGAAGACCCCAAGTTTTGCTGTTGCTTCTGACATCTGTTGTCATTTCATCAATTGTAATAAATTCATCAAACTCTGGATTTAAAGGCAGTGTGAAAGGACATTCAATAAGAATAATTTCTAAGTGCCTTCTCTTTATCAACAGACTTAACAAGGTCAAGTAAATGAGATATAGTGATTCTTCCTGAAGGGTCTGTTGAAAGTATCTTTTTGATTATGGATGCCTGCAAAAAAAATTAAATGTCAATAGTTTGGGTTTTTGGATTTTTTTTTTTTAATTAATACAGTACCCAAAAAATATATTAAAATCCCATACCTCTGTTGGAAATTGGATGTTGAAGTACTCTGGAAGCACACCTTTTCTAACATCAGGCCATACCTGAAATTAATAGAAGAGAATAGTTTTGGTATGCTTTCATTTGTTATGTTTTGTATCTCCACTTTATGACCATGTAGTTTACTGAAGTAGTTAAGAAAACACAAATCTACAGGAAATATAAAGCTTCAGAAGGTAACTGTAAACAGTTTGAGAGTTGGGGCTTTTTTCATTTAGTTGTGCTTTGGTTTGGTTTTATGGACTTGCATCAACTATTATCCATTTCTAAGCTTAAAAGCTTCACATACAACAATGACATGTTTGTTTCAATCGTCCTCTATTTCAGAACCATTATCTTTCTTTCCTTAATTTAAAAGTAATGGATTTATATTATCTAATGACATTGAAAGAAAAGAAAAAAAGCAAGACGACTGAATTCCTGTTTGCAAGCCAAGCAGGTGTGCTTCCTCCTTTTTATCATATTCAGTACCACACATTTATTTCTATGTCATTGTACAAAATGCTACATGGACTTCAAAGCAACTAACAAAAGATTTGTCATTACATGCTATAGAAATGGCTTTTGGTTAACTTTTTTTTTTTATATTACACTGTCTCTCACAACATCCTGACAGGCAAGCTCAGGAAGAGCAGGCTGGACAAGTGGATGGGGAGATGGACTGAGAACTGGCTGAACAGCAGGTCCCAGAGGGTCACACTCAGCAGCACAGGGCCTGGTTGGAGGCCTGTCACCAGTGGTGTCCTCCTAGCTTCAGTACTGAGCCCAGCATTGTTTAACTTGTTCATCAATGACCTGGATGAAGGGGCAGATCCTCCTCAGCAAGGTCACTGATGACACCAAGTTGGGAGGAGTGGCTGATACCCCAGAGTGCTGTGCAGGCCCTTTGGAAGGACCACAACAGGCTGGAGAGATGGGCAGGGAGGAACCTTCTGAAATTCCACAAAAGGAAATGCAGAGTCTTGCACCTGGGGAGGAATAACCCTGGGCACCAGCACAGGCTGGGGGCTGACCTGCTGGAAAACAGCTCAGGAGAAGGACCTGGGGGTCCTGGTGGGCAACAAGCCATCCATGAGCCAGAAGGCCAATGGAATCCTGGGGTGCATTAGGAAGAGCAGTACCAGCAGCTCAAGGGAGGTGATCCTGCCCCTCTGCCCAGCCCTGGTGAAGCACATCTGGAGTGCTGAGTCCAGTCCTGGGCTCCTCAGGACAAGAGAGACATGGAGCCCCTGGAGTGGCTCCAGTGGAGGGTAACAAAGATGACTGAGGCTCTGGAGCATCTCTCTAATGAGGAAAGGCTGAGGGAGCTGGGCCTGTTCAGCCTGGAGAAGAGGCACTGAGAGGGGCCCTCATCAATGTCTGTGAGTATCTGAAGGGAGGTGCCAGGAGGATGGAGCCAGGCTCTGCTCGGTGCTGCCAAGCAATAGGACAGGAGGCAATGGGCAGAAACTGATGCACAGGAAGCTCCACCTGAACATGAGGAAGAACTTCTTTACTGTGTGGGTGACTGAGCACTGGAACAGATTGTCCAGAGAGGTTGTGGAGTCCCCCTGACTGGAGATACACTGGACCCAAGTCCAAGTAACGTGCTCTAGGGAACCCTGCTTGAGGAGGCAGGCTGGACTAGATGACCTCCAGTGGCCCCTTCCAACTTCACTCATTCTGTGATTCTGCAAGTGGCTTTCTGGGTAAACAGAGCAGTCTGCTTAATTCATTTGCTGTTAATTAGTGTAATGTCTGCCTGAAGATGACAGTCATGACTTAGCTGTGTATCCTGAATCATCAGCTATCCCTGTAAGCCTGGCATAGTAAGCCCTTTACAACCACTCTCCAGTAAAACAACAGCTCCCATGAACTTGTTTTTTTCTCCTACTCTTTAGCAGTAGCTTTAGGCCTGTGACCCTACCTGCTGGGGATCATCAACTGAACCAGTTATTCAGCACAGAATAATCAACTTTGCTTTTACATGATGTTCTTACAGCAGGGCTTGCCAGCACTAGAGTTTATCATGTTCCATTAAGAGAAATTCTTTCTAAGCTAATGGAGCAGCTGAAGACTATCCCAGGATTTCCATCCACATAACTTTCCCACCTGCCTGCAGAGCACAAGATTTTTATAGTTTAAGGAAATTATGCTTTTCCAACTGTAAACACCGTGGAACTGTGCATGCATTTGCAGTCAACTGTGAGCAGGAACAGAAGGACTGAGGAAGTACTGCAAGGTGGCTGGAGAAAGCCAAGTTGAACAGACACACTGGTATGATTTTCTCACTGGCAAAATTATCTGATTAACAGTGTTCAAAATCTGAGTCCAACCACAATTACTTTAGACAAGATACCCAGCAGCTACATCACTGTCCTACCAATATGTAGGTTTGCACATAGAAAGCTCAAAGCACATACAGGATACCTTTTCTAAAAAAGCTTAAGTAACAAGGGGTTTCTTTTTGAAATAATATCTGTTTCACTTAAAGAAACCTGTTCCAAATCACTTTTGTTTTCGTCTTGGAAAACTGCAAGGGTTTTGATTTGATGGAAACTCTTCTTGCTCCACTGTGCAGTGAAGACAAGAGTATGGCAGATACAAAATTCACCTATCCATAATTTTTATTCTCTAAAATTAGAAAAATACTCCCTTTAAGTTTCTGATCAAAGAAAAAGATATATAAGAAACTTGACATCTTTTTTGCTTGACATTACTCTTTAGCATGCTCGGGCTTTAGTGTATATGTAGTAGGACAGAAGTGAAATAAACTGCAGTATTTCTTTCCTTCAGTTACAACATTTCAACTGACGTGTGAGGACTTACAGGCTTTATGGAAATGAATTAAGGTAAAAAATGTAAATAGAGATAATACTCAAGATAAAGACACTCCTTCTAGAATGGAATAAGCGATACCAGAAGCAAGGCAAAACAACAACAGTGGGAGTTTTTAAATTTAAAGATTACATACCTTAGATTTTTCATGTGAACAAGTGAACGCCGAAAGAATTTCAAACCAAATTAATCCCAATGCATAAACATCTACTTCCTTTCCATACCTGGCCCCAGTCTAGAAAGATTAGAATGATTAGAACAGAACAATGTAAGTATCAAATCCAACTGGTGAACAGCACTTCTTAAAGCAAAATTGCAAGTCAGCAGAAATTTCCACCCCAAGGCTACAGGACTGGCCCTACTCAATATCCTTCTTAGGTGTTAACCCTTTCTGCCTCAGATCTGTTAAACAGTGACTATTATGTCACACTGAACACCCTGAAATTGAGACTTCTACAGACCTATACAGATATAGCATGCCAATATTGCCCTGTGACAAATAATGCAGCAACCAGAGAAACTCAAATTATGCAATTAACAGGGGCCCTAAATTCAAATTTAAATATATGTCTGGCAGCCTGGTTTTACAAGAGCATTCCTTACAGCATGCAGTGTCAGACTGTATGTTCACACAGAGCAAAAAACTTTACCACACTTGTGGTAAAGCTTTCTCCAGAGTACAGTTATCCTCTCATACAGTCATACCAGGGAACTTTAGGCAACTTGCTTTAATACTGAGATTAGGATTGAGAACATCCAGTGCTGAGTTTATAGCACATGTCTAATTACAGAGACACTAATGCAGCAGGATAATTACCTGTTCTGGTGCCATATACGATTTTGTTCCTCTGTCCTCAGTCAGAGTCTCAAATGTCACAGAAGTCACAAGACCAAAGTCACCTATTTTTATTTTATTATCATGTGATATGAATATATTCTGAGGCTATTTTCATATATATAAATAAAAAGAAAAAAAAAACAAATCACCAAATGACCAAGGTTTATCATCAAGCATAATCAGCCACAGAATCGTTTCCCATAAAATCTGATGATTGTTCAGAAAGTAGCATTAAGAAACTGATGGTGTGAAAAGAGGAATAAGTTAAATCAATTTTTAAAAACACAAACTAAATTACAAGCAGTGCATTCTGCAGTAACTGCTCCTTTTTTCCACTACCTCAGTCATAACTGTGTCGTGCTTTAACTGCTCTTCAAATACACTGTTCATATAACAGTCTATATCCCAAAGTACTTTTCACTCTTCAATCCTAGCCAGAACTCGAGTCTTACATGGAATTCCATTTAAATCAGTTTCTCCTAGACACAGGAGGACCATGTGTACTAAATCAAATGCAGACTTAAGGCTTACTACAGGCATCTCAGAGTATCATGTTTACATTTCCATTAAACTTCCCCTTTTTAAATTTGACAGTGTCATGGCTTAAGGCCAGTTGGCAACTAAGCACCACACAGTGGAATGGAAGGGAGAATCAAAAGTAAACTTGTAAGCTGTGTTAAAAACAGTTTAATATTTGAAACAAAAGAAAAATTTAATAATAATGTTAAACAATAATGATAATAAAAGGATTTTAAAAACCAAACCAAAACAAGGAGAAACAAGTTATGCACAGTACAATTGCTCACCACCCACTGACTGATGCCAGATCCCCTTCCTGAGCCCAGATCAGCCCCTCTTCCATATAAAAAAATAGTCTTTGACTTAAATACTACCCAGTAGCAACAGAAACATCAGTGTGTTATCAGCATTACTATAATACTGAACTCAAACCACAGCACTGTACCACCTACTAAAAAGAAATTAACTGTATCCTAGCCAAAACCAGAACATGAAGTCAAACAACTATAAATAGAACTATATATGCTTCAATGAAGTTTCCCAAAGATAAAGAAACTACACTTCTGAATGTTTTTAAAACAAAACCAAATAGCCTCATGCTGTCTTTTACTCAAAGAAGCTCCAGTGGACCATAAGGCCAGGACATAATAGTCAACAGGAAGAGATCTTCATGTAAAGAATACTCTGTGTAGCTGTTCTGTTCAAGTCTGACCTGACTACCCATATTTAATATAGTACCTGTAGCTGGCTACACTATTTAATGACTCTCTTCCTACCAGGCACAAATTACTTTAATCTCAGCTTGATCCTATCCTGCAACTTTGATTCTGGGCTATGGAGATATCAGATGGCCAAGTACCTAAGCTGACAGCAGAGCAAAGAGGAGAGGAGAGCTTCTCAATTCAAATACAGGTAGAAGAGTTAGCAGTATAACTTGGTTCTGGTCAGGAGAGGATTAATTTGTACAGTAATCAGTGGGGAATACATGGCCAGGACAAGGAGGTTATTCTATACCACCTCATGTCATTTCCTGGGAATGGGGGAAGGATTCGCTTCCTGGTCATGGGAGCACAGCATGATCAGGTAGGGCTCCACAGTGAACTTTTTGCATGTGAATCACCCTCTGGTTTTAGACTTCTGCTTTTAATGTTGTTACTGTTTTTGTCTGTGTTTGTTTTCTTATCTCATTGCTGTTTCTAGTAAATTGTTCTTATCTCAACCTGTGCTCTTTACCTTTTGTGCCTCCAGTTCTCCTCTCCAGCCTGCCACAGGGGAAGGGGAAGTGAGCAAGCAGCATATGGATTCAGCATTAAGTTGGAGAATACCACTCCTGATCAACCACAGCCTCATTCCTACCTCAGCTTGTAGAGCATGACACTCCTAATCTCAGGGTCCAGGGTTTGAACCCCATGTTGAGCATTAAATATGCCAGGGTGTGTAGGGGATCAAGTGAGGCACTTGTGGGTTCACTGGAGCTGCCTGCTGTGAAGGGACTTCAGTCCCAGCTATGAAGGTCTCTGGTGGTGGGAATTTGACTGCCAGAGTGGCTCCTGAGTGGTCAGGCAGGGAAGTTAACTTAACCCTAGGAATGCCACCACACTAACAATTTTTTTTTACTAAGTGAGTGATTTAAAACTCTGTACGCAACATTTTAGCTTCCATCCTGAGTCCATGAAGGCTTTCCTTAGAATAAAGATTCCCTTAGAATCTTTATACTGAAATAAAATCTTCTTATGACTGTGCACATCTAGAGACTGAAAGTCTATCCAAAACTGTAGCATTCAAACATTCGTATGCATGCACAAGACAAAAGTAACTAGAGCATGTTGTTATCAAACACAGCATGTATTAGGATAGATAAACTATCCCTTTACAATATGGCAAGAGCTACCTTCTAGACTCAACTTTTCTTTTTCCAATAGGCAGACTTGTGACCCCAGTAACACACTGAAAATGCCTGTTAGTTGATGACTACTGATTATTTGAACTACTGTATTCTGACATCTTCCAAGTTCACCTGATTTTAGGATGAGGTTCAGTCAGCTGCTGGAAGAGAATCAATCACTAGCAATATCCAAAGAAGCACACTACTAGGGCACATAACAGAGTAAGCAAAGACTATAACAATTTAAGATTCTCTGAAATTCCAGTAAGTATACTACACATTTAATTTTTCTTTTTGTTTTTGTCTTTATTTACCTATCCTACATAGTTTGAGGTCTCGATGAATTAACTCTTTAGAATGAATATATTCCACTCCTTTCACTATTTGCAGAAATTTGTTTTGTGCCATTTCATGATACTTTCGGTCTTTGCTAGTTTTTGCAACCCAGTTTTCCAATGTCCCTTGTTCACAGAATTCCATTTGGATGAAAAGACAGAGAATTTTCTGGTCTGAATTCCGCCTTTAAAAGAAAATTACATACCATATTGAAATTGGCAAGATACAATTCCTCCCAAGTCATCTTCAAAAACCCTTTTTGCTAATAATTATTTTTGGAGTTACCCAAAACAAAATCTGCCAAGTCCCTTCATTTTAAGGAAGATACTAGAGCAATTTATATTAAATAAAAAGGACTGCAACCCAAAGAACCCCTGCTCAGTTGCTACATATTCCTGAAGTTTTGCTTGCTTTCTAGCAAGTTTCTAGTTTCACACTGGTAGTTTTCTGAAAGCCCAAGTTCCATTTCCCTCATACCTAGATGCATGTCCTATCCAGGAAGAAATACCACTGTCCTTAGCTCCATCTGGCCTTGTGGGAACTGCTGCAAGACCCTGACACATGTTCTCTACTCTGCTCAAGAGATACAGCACCAGCCTTCCTATCCTGCCCAGAATGGTCATGTCCTTTCCAACTCTGTCCTGT